>APFE030562615.1:44752-112592 GCA_000404065.3 Pinus taeda
GAGAGCAAAGATAATTAGGGAAGCACACACTTCTCTGATATCAGGTCACTTTGGGGTAAGTAAAACAGTTGCACAGCTGCAAAGGTTCTGCTATTGGCCGAAAATGAGTGAGACATTTTTTAGATATGTAAAGAGGTGTGCTATGTGTGCTAAAAGCAAGCCTAGCAATAGAAAACTAGGCTTGTACACTCCCTTGTCAGTTCCTTCTCACCCTTAGGAAAGCATTTCCATGGATTTTTTTGGAGGACTGCCTAAATCTAGGAAAGGTCATGATTATCTATATGTTGTTGTGGATAGGTTTAGAAAAATGTGTATTTTGATACCCTGTAGTAAATAGATTACAGCTGAACAAACTGCAAAAGTATTCTTTGAACATGTATGGGTTCATTTTGGATTACCCACTTCTATTGTATCTGATCGAGACACCCGATTTGTGGGAAGGTTTTGGTCCAATTTGTGGGAACTAATGGACACCAAATTAAAGAAAAGCACAGCCTTTCATCCACAAATAGATGGCTAGACAGAAGTAGTTAATAGGACGGTGATCCAGTTACTGAGAGGATATTGCAGCAAACATCCTAAGATTTGGGATGAGCACTTGTGCTATGTGCAGCATGCTTACAATAGAGCCAAACACTCTTCTACATAGAGATCTCCTTTTGAGACCTCTTTTGGTTTCATACCAAGGTATCCTTCGGATTTTGTCTTTGGTAATGATACCATGGTTGATAGACACAGTGATGTGGACAAGGCAACTAGGTTCATTGAACAGATCCAGGAGATCCACCAGGTAGTATAAGAACAACTGGAAAAGAGCCAGGCCAAGTACAAGGCTAGGCATTATAAGCATCGGATGGAGCATAGTTTTCAAGTTGGAGACCAAGTCTGGTTGTATATTAGCAAGGACAGAATGCAAGGTGAAGGTAAAAAGCTAAAACCTATGAGGCATGGACCCTTCAGGATACTAGAGAAGGTTGGCGAGAATGTTTTTCACCTTGATCTATCAGCTTACATGCACATCTACTCAGTCTTGAATGCAGATTGCTTGAGGTTGTTTGAACCTTCAATGATTAAGGACCGTGAAGAGCACAGTCAATTACCTTCTATTGACGACCTGCTACCTGAATATCTTAGTGAATTACGGGAAGAAACAGTGCTGGATAGGAAGGTGAGTAGGACGTGCAGTGGACAAGTGGAATACCTCAGAATTGGGTTTAGAGGTTCAAAGCCGAGCAGTGCGAAGTGGATTGAGATTGGACAAGTGAGAAAGCAGTTTCCTCACTTAGTCGATGCTTGAAGAAAACCAACTTTTGGTGGTCCAAAATCTTTTTCAGTAGGAAGGCCATGATCCGAATCGGATCCATAAATGATTGACAAAGAACCTTGATTGTATCGGGATGAAACAAATCTTTAAAGAATACAAAATAGCATCAAAAACACCCTGAACCAGTGGCCATGGCAGCCGACATGGAACGATGAGGAACTCGGTCAAAGCACACTGACCGAGGCCCATGGAGACCACGCAGGTGGCCAAAGTAGCACCTCGGAGCCCCAGATCGGGAAAAGGAGGTGATTTTCGATGCGCAATTAGCGCCTAGCACTAATCACGCATCGCTGGGCAAACTGGGCCGACATGGGGGAGCGTTGAGCCCTTGGTCACGTTGGGAGCTAGAGAACCGCGGGCGAAGAAACAAAAAGCACTAAAGTGCAAAGGCAGGACCCGTGCCTTGAAAACTGGCGGTTTTGATCGGGGCGCCCTTGAATGGTAAGAGGTTTTGGACAGGAGCGGAGCGATCCCATACACCGATTAAAGCGTGGCGGCAGAGGAGAGAAAAAATCATTGTTGACCGCGCACTATCAGTCGAGCAAGTCAACCGCGCTCGACATGTGTATGACGTCGGATCTTGAGGAGCCTAGATCGGACGGCTGAGATTGCGCTAGATAGAAAGAAGTGGAATTGACAGGGAATTAAGCCGCGATTTGAAGGGATTTGGAATCTATCGACCACCACGGTGGAGAAAGAATTTATCCACGACATAATTAAAGAAATGAATCGACGAGAAGACTAGCGTTGTTTCGACAGGGACACGTGGCACTTCTCGAGTGTTCATGTTGACGCCGAATAGGGAACTCCAAGCGCAGCTGCAGAAGGAGAATCGACGTAGGTAGGAGAGGAACCGAACAGGCATAGGGATTGAATGCTTAGAGCCATGAACAGAGACAGTCGAAGAGGGAGGATTTTGGAGAGGAGTCCAAGTGACCAAGAGAGACAGTGAACAATGAACCCTGAGAGGAGGACTGAACACAGAGAACAGTAAAGCCAAGCAGAGCAGACATAGGGCTGAGCTGACCACAGGTAGCATCGAGGACCAGAGAGCTTGAAGATTCAAGCCTTTCCATAGAGGAATCTGTCCGGGCTGAGCATCACATTGGCTCTTCCCACTGTAGACCAAGGGTCACAAAGCTGGTAGGAAGAAAAAGAGTCTGTGAACTCTGAGTGGCTTGGGGAATCTAAGAACCACCCTACCTAGCAAAATCTACTTCAGGAGAACTCACATTGAGTCCCTATATTGTAATTTCTCTGCTGTAAGACACAATAAAACAAGACCACCACCGAAGCTAGACCGGAGACGTAGCCCTAGAGAATAGGGTGAACTCCTTATTAAAAATTGTTTGTGTCTTTATGTTTCTTACTGTATTTCTCTGATGCCTTTCCATTTAAATGTCTGTGCATTACCAATCTGATCGATCCATTGCTTGAGTAGCACAGAACACACACCAGCACATGAGTCTATAAAACCTTTTGTTTAACAAATCTTCAAATGAGGTCACTCATGGGGTGATTATCAAATCAACCGTGATGGGAATAGGCTCCTCCAACCATAAATACCCATCATGCACCAAGCAAAGCAGCTGCCTGATGACAAAGATCGTGATCAATGCGCGGTGAAAATGAGGAATCCATAGTAGGTGGAGTAGCCCGACCTTCTCCACACCGTCCAACCATTTCTGTAGCTCTAATGTTGTAACTGACCCCTCACTCTATTTCATGAGGTTCTCTCTCTGTAAATGTGGGAACATTTCACTATCCGCAAGGTCCCAGTCTTAAAATTTCATCGTGGGCACGCAGCCCAAGACCAAGCCTTCAAACAGGATTCTATCTGGGAGGAGCGGGGTTTGGAGTGTGCTCTTAGCAGAATCGAAATCCTTGGGTACTTTAGATTTTCCTTTCTACAGAGGGATGTACTTGGGCAGTTTTGCTACAGTGCACACTGGCTGGATGTCTTCTTCCATTTATTCATTCACCTCTATCTCCTCTACGAAAGCCTGGAGGTCCTCCTCCTCATCATCTGTCTCAAGGTTGACAGCCTTTCCCTTGTCTTCCATGGAAATTTTTCCAAACCATGATTTTGCGGGGACATGCGGACTGGTCTCGCAACCTGTGTGTCCTTCTTGGGCCTTGGCATCCGAGGTGATTTCGGAATTTTCGGCGCATCCTCCACCTGCACCATAGGGCTCTGCGTGGCTTCCTCAACAGTACTCTCTACAAAACCCACACCTCTCCTGGTAGTTGTCATCTTGTTTGAACTGGCTATGGTAGTTCGTGAACTTGGGGGTTCAAATACCATTTGGTGCTCAATACTTTGTGCTCTCTCAAATCTAAAATGAACAAGTGTTGCCTCGTGGCTAGCCTTGGGAGTTTTATAGTTTCTTTTGAATTTGAATTTTACCGTTCCCCCCATTTCTGAGTCATTAATGTGTTCATGGTGATAGATCGTCCCAAATCTAGCTTTTAATTCATGCCTTAACTACCCATTGCCCGCTCCTCTTTACCTTAAATTGGTCATCTTGTCATGAACAATGATACCAACGATTACTTTCCAGTTTACCTGCATGGCAGCGTAGCTCCCTATGCTCGGGCGCGAGCCTTGAACCATGCTAATTCTGCGTGCACCTCCTTCACCATATAGTTCCCAAACAGACTCTTTTAGAGTCTCGTGCTCTCTTTCAATTGTCTGGAGCACCGAGACTGTGCTCCCTACAGCTAGTCAGGTGGTCACACCATTTGTGCGAGACTCCAATTCACCTTCTAGTGTAGTCCATGGAGACTCCTCAATTTCCCTCATGACGGCCGGCACAGCACATTCTACCTCATGTGGTGCGCTCCCTTTATTACTGCATTTGGTAAGGTGCGGTCTTAGCCATGATAGCAGAGTCATAAATTCTCGGTGACAATCATCTAATGTACTGGTATGATCATCCATATCTCACCCTATCATCATTGGTTTATCAACGAGACATGCTTGCATGACCTCGTTTTCCAATATTTTGATCTCAGCATCCATCAACATGCTTTTCTTCCTCAATCGTATCCGATCTTCTTTGATTTCGCGAAGTCTAAGGTTCCCTCGCCAAATGACTTCTTGAATCCTTATATGGTCGTCCTCGCGTAGTTGTGTGATTCCTTCATCGTGGTCTTTGCACACTATCATAATTGCGAGAACTATTACATGTGGATTCCTTTTGGTATTCCCTTTAGAAATCTCGGGTTCTACTCTGTTTCGCACCTTTGGAGTCATCTCTGTGCTTAGGTTTGTGCACATAGTCCAATAAGCCCATCGAACCGCTGGCACGCGTAGGTCCCAATCAGTTCGTCTCATCTGGTAAACCTTGTTCAGTACTCCGTGCACTCTATTTAATGCTTTGTCATGGAAAATTTGTAACATATGTCGCCCTTCCTACTACTGTGGTTTGTTCTGATTCTCTAAGCTGTGCGCTTGTACGGACTGTATGGCATATGCCTGTACCCATTCGGAAGGTGGGCGTGCAAGTCATTCCACCCCATCTGATTGGCATTCATTTGAAGCTAGGGTTTTTGAAAATGTAGGCACATCATCCTTTTGCATCTGTGCCAGTCTTCAAAAGTTCCTTGATGCATACCCCACCATTGTGCGGGCGTTGCATGCAGTGCCCACTTCAACGCATCGAATCATTACTGCTCTAGTACTACATTTTCGAATTTTCTCAGAAATTCATCCACCGTTGACAATCCATCATATGTCAGTAGCTCCCTTGCCTCTCTTTTTATGCAACACAATGACCTAATCTTCATGTTGTAGTTCAACGTTGTTAGTTCATGTAGCCAACTCTGCCATCACTCTATCTCTTCGTTGGAATCCGAAGTGCAGTAGCTTTCGCGCTCCCACGAAATCCTTCCAATTGTAGGCAAATTCACCCACTCCTCTCCTTGTGTCGTTATCTTATAGATACAGTTGAGATCGTCATCACTATCATCATTGTGCACTAGTTCAGTGTATCGCGTTCCCTCAGCTGGGTCCAGTGGTACTACTACCCATAGTGACTTTTTCTCAAAGGTCATTTTGCGCTTCTTCAGATTTATGACTCCATTCATATCAGTAGCCCAGTCTATTCCTAGTAGTGTGGGATAGGGATCGCTATCATCGACAATCTCTATCACTTCAAAATCCGCTTGCACGCTCACACCTTCAATATCGACTGTCACCCCTTGCAATTTTCCCATGGGCAAAATCTTTTGTTGGTTCGTCATTCGTAAATGAATAGGGGACCATTGTAGTGCAGGTTTTCCCATGTGTTCCCAGGTCTTCTCTGGTAGTACATTTGTGTCCAAACCCAGATCTAGAATTACCTAACCCATTTCATATTCGCCAATCTGTGCAGTCAACCTCATCTCCCTTCCTGTGGGCAATGCATGCTTTCCCAGTTTCCAGACCACGCGCGGTTCTCTTGACCCCGCGCACCTAGTGATAAGTTCCTACAGCCCTTTAACTGCCTTGCTATCATGTAACAGTTTCATGCATGTCTCCAGAAAGGTAGTGAGCATTGAAGAATCCATCCCTAGTTCTAGTTGATCCTTAGTACCTAAAGTGGAGGCCTCCATGAAGATCTTCTTAGCTTCCATGAATGTCTCTTTCGCACATTCTAAATCAAATTCAGGTTCCTTTGTAGGAGCCTTGTGAACACACGTGCTTTCTTCTGGCTACTTCCCTTTATCATCTCTCATCATCATACCGCTCTTGAGCATCATGTTTACATTCGAGTCTTCTTCCCACAGTTCAAACCTCATCATTTGTAAATTCTAGGTTGGTTGGGGCTGGAGTACCCCTTTTTCACGCATCTTCACTATCATAGAAGGGAAATATTATGCCTCATGATCAAATAGAGTACAGTACCAACATGATATCCTATTTGGGTTCATACAATTGCAGGCACATAATGCCCTGGCCCTCTGCAATTGTAACAAATTATCTGTCCGTGACCCCTCCATGGTCCCATTCCACCTCGACCTTGATCGCGCCCATGAATCACAGTGCGCTCCATCCCTGCATTTGGGTCAAGGGCTCACATTTCTGCCTGTACCCTATGGGCAGGGGTTCGATCCATCATTAGTTCATAGCTTCGGCAGGTCCATTCGTCATGGCTTACCAATCTGCAAAAATTACAAAACAACTGCGGGGACATCTGCGAGTACTTCTACAATAGATGACAATTATCTATGGTATGTTTTCCTCCTATCTGGAAGATCGCACACCATAACGCAGACACTGCACTTGGCCCCACCTATGCCTCCATTCTTACTGGCATTGGCCCTCCTCTTGCCAAGTAGTTCGTGAAAACTGGAGAGTGATCTTTATCGTGGCCCTGGCCTTTGCATTTTATGCACCATACTTCTTTGCGCACCTCTGGCCGAGGTGCCCTATCCTATTTCAACCTCTACATTTCCAGACATAGATTCTATAGCTGTTTTGTATCTATTGGACTCCCAATCTAGCGTCTTGTATAGGGGTCTCATGCAACCTCATTGCCATCTCCAACACTTTAGCCTGGGTGGAAAGTTTTTACTGTAACAATGTCGTCTTTAAGTGTGGCATAAGTGAGGCCACAAACCATGCACAATGTTGTGCATGCATTAACATCATATTGGCTTCGTGAAATGTACTCTTCAACCTTTGGTCTAGATCCCATGGGATCTCACCCAAAAGCATCGCGATCTATTTAAACCCGATGATTAACCATGTCTCTGATTTTTGCCTGCTAAATTCCCTGTTCAACGCATTCTGGATATCTGCAATTCCTGCATTCATGTGGTCATTAGAATTCTTGTTATACCACGTTAATGTGCGATCCTACAACGCACTCACCACTGTAGCCTTTTTGATATTATCATCTGTGATGCCTTGTGCTTCCCATACTGCTCTCACTACGAACCAGAATTGGTCTGGATCTTCATTCCCTATTCCTCTTAATACTAGTAGTTTGATCGCGCTTGCCATATTGAACTATGGAGGTGGTAGAGGTGGAGTGGGTGGAGATGGAGGTGAGGGGGGTGAAGTGGGTGGCAGCATGGGTGGGGGTGGTAGACACAGAATTTGATACCTTATCATACTAACTGTGCTTCTCAGAGAAACCTTCACGAGCTCATCCTCGCTCTCCCACGAGGGTGAAATTAGGGGACTTTTTTCTAATTCTTCACTACTTCCACTTCTGTAGATATTTCTGCTTCACGTATTCCCAAACACTAATTTATTCACATAACCCGCTTTTCACACAACAACAACTTAATCCAAGTGTTCAAAGATTTAATATACTTACCTCGTGGTCCCTTGAGAAAATGTCTCTCTGCCTCGTTGTGGTTGATGGTTGTGTCTACTGTGAAATCAGTGATAAATCCTCCTATTATTCGATCAAGCCAGTGGTCCACAGCTTGCGCTATCTTATCTTCTGAGGCTTCTAGTCTGCGCACTAGTTCCGGAGTCCATACTATTGGTTTGTGGAGCCTACACCTTCCTTGGAAATTTGCTAACTTCGTGATCCACTCATACAGCTTCGACGGAAAAGATGCAAAGAAAATCTCATGGATTTCAATGTACAAGTAGTGATCCAACCACTATTCCTTAGATACTCGCAGATTTCTATTTTCTTGTGCCGCAAACTTGTGAATCTTCTTGTCCAACCAATCTTCAATTTATTTCTTTGCAGGGTTCCAGTGGCAAGACATCAGACATCCTTTATGCAGATCCCAGTCCTGGCAAGGGAACCAATTGTTGGCTTAGTGGGGTCTGACCCAGGTTCAAAGGTGATTTAGCCAAGAAAATCCCAGTATTGTTGGCCCTTTCGGCAACAGTTCGCGGAGCGCAGACTAAGGTCTCACCCGAAGTAGTATGGGAGGGTGCTAGAACCAGGTTTCTGCACTCGAGGGATGTCTGATGGGCTTCTGGAGGTATACGGTCTGAGCTATCGCTATGTGCACTTGTGATACCTTCGCAACCTGCAGTGTGGCTTCCACATAGCCCTACTCGGGGCGCGACCCATTTAATGCCCATGATCCTTGCTAATTAACCGATTACTTAACTTGTGTGCATAAGATTTATGGTTATTATAGCATATATACCAATTATATCAGTGTGTGCAATATATAACCGAATATTAAAATAAATAAGATAATGCTCATCAAATACACAGGAATAGAAATCAACGTCACTCTTATTTATCTTCAATCTTGCTTACAAACCCGACACTGCCTTGTGCACTCAGCTGCAGCGGTCCACGCACTCAGCTACAGACTCTACTAGGCCTCTGCACACTCAGCTATAGAGCCTCCTCCTACTACTACAACCTAAGACACTTAGAACTCTACTCTAATCTCAAACCATTCCTTCACTATTCTTTCTTCATCGCTCCCTTTACCACTTAGAGCCTCGCTCTATTTATACAATTCCATGGTCAACGAACCATGGGTAGGTCAAATTTACACTAATTTACAACACAATGTTTAGGGCGGAAAACCATATGACTCAATTGTACACTTCATGCTCCACGCCCGCAATTCATGGAGTTTTACAACATCTTTGACCAAAACTTGGGCTTTGAGCCCCAAAAACCTACTGTGGGGGGATTCCATGCCCAACACATTGCTACCCATGAAACTAGTATGGATAAACCTTCTGATTAACCCTGCAAAGTTAAATTCCCTAACAAGTTATGTAAGGGTGATCACCTTCTTACAACTTGTCCTAATATTCCCAAGGTCTTGGAAGTGTAGTCCACTAGCCCACATCAGCCTTTGTCATCATCTTCTAGAGATGATGCTGGTGACAAACCTTCAAATAGTGATAGCAAGATTCATGGAAAGAAGGGTAAAGTTAAGTTTCATTGTAAGTTATATGAAGGAAATCATCTTATTCACCTTTGTCCTTATATGGGTGAAGCCTTAAAAGTGTTGGAAAACCTTACAACTTCTCAGCCTTGTCTTCCTGCTGGTTACTGGAAGCTTTCCCCTAATCCTCCACTAGTTGATGAAGTGATTGGTTAGAATCCATCTCCATTCTATCCCACTCTCTCTGAACATGAATCTCATGAGTTTGTTCCCAACCAACCATTGGTTTAGAAAATGGTTGACTCAATTCCACCTTCAGTTGATCTACTGTTCCCATAGAGAGTGAACTTCATACCTCTCATGTTATTTTTGTTTCTTCACATTCCAATGCATTGGGGGACAATCCTTCTATTCCCATGGCACAGGGGGAAATCCTCCCATTCGTATAACACATGGGAGAATTTCTCCTTTTCCCATAGCACTAGTGGGTTGTTCTCCCATTCCCGTGACACACCCTCCAAGTAGTATGGCCACTTCCTTTGATTGGACTCGACTGGAAAGATATCGTCTTCCTCCTTATGCTCCCCACCAAATCATAGTACATGCTTATAATTTATCTTTACCTATCACAATCATAGACAAAGGTGTGCATGTTAGTATTATATCCTCAACTACTTGGCAAGATTTCAATTCTTTGTAGCTTGTTCCTATTACCCTAAATTTGTTGGCCTTTAACAAAGGAACCATTCAACCATTAGGGATCCTTCCCTAGTTTTCTATTACTTTGGGAGGAAAGATTGTCTATAAATATATGATGGTATTCCAAGTCCCTTTGGATTTGATTTGCTCCTTGGGCATGACTATGTTTACGACATGGGAGCTCTTGTCTCTTCACTCATTCATGTGAATTGTTTCCCACATGAAGGAATAATCGTGACTGTCAACCAAATTTCATTTATTAGTCCTAATTTAACTCCAAATAAACTAGCTCCCCTAAATGGTCCTGATATGCAAGTGGTATCTCACCTGCCACAAATTAATTATGCAACAACCCATTCTATGCCTGCATCTAGTGATGCTCTAGTAGGTGATGTAGTGCATCACCTACTGGGGGCATTGGAGCCTGGTATTTCCATTAGATTCCTTGATATGTATCCCTTCCAGAGTATGTTTCTCCCATCTGATGAGAACCTCTTAGAGGCCATGGACTCTTGGAGGTCATGATCAAGGTTCCCATGAGCAGAGTTCCTTTTCTTGTGTCAAGATCGTTAAATAATGAAACAAGTTCCTGAGTAGAGTTCATTTTCTTGTGTCAAGCTTGTTAAAAAATGAAACAAAGTGTCATGAGCATAGTTCCTTTTCTTGTGTCAAGCTCATTAAAAAATGAAAGAGATCTCCCTCTAATTCGAGTCTTTGATTCAATCTCATAAATTCCCAGTCAAGTCCTTCACTTGATCTCGTAAATGATCCTTTATTCCATCTGCTTGTTAGTAACCAATAGTCTACTTAAGTGTATGAAATGAAGCTTGGGGGAATGTATCTCGAATTGAGTCAATATGCTAGGGGCATGCAAACTTATTTCAAGCATATTTTTTCTTCGTTTCAAGCTTCTGTAAAAATGAAACCAATTTCTAGCATAGTTTCTCATGTTTCAAGCTTCTGTAAAAATGAAACCATTCTCATCCTATTCTTATGATTTCCATTTTTATCAGATTATTTTTTCCAGATGAGCCTTTGTCTTTTATTTCTTTCATCACCATCTTCTTGGCCAATCATAAGCTTTCACTTGGTTGTTTTACCCTTTCCTGAGGAAAAACTGCGATGAGTGGCCTTATTAGCCATTCTCTTGACCTTTGTATTTTTTGAGCAGTTCTATTGTGACTGGAACTAGTTTCTACCCTTTATACCACTTGTTCCTCAAGGAGGAGTTCTCTTTTAGCTCTTTTCAGAATCCCTAAACATGAAAATATTCTCAAGAACTTGTCTTTTAGAACTCGTTAAAGTAAATGAAAAGATGTCTCATTATAAATTTAACCCTTTTCCAGACTAAGCTAGACTATCTAAGAAAAAATATTACCTTAGTCAAACATGGCTAACAGGTTCTCTAAAGTATTATTTTCTTCCTTTTCGAACTCAAGAGACTATCTACAAAAAGGAACCTTTGGAGTTTTCTTTTTTGCCTCTTTTTCAAAACTCTCTAAACATGAAAAAGGTGTCGAGTTAGACCTTCGTTGGACTCGTTAAAACATCAAACAATGATGGACTCATCTAATATGAAGAGACCATACCACTCCTTCTTATGGTTCATGAAATACAGTCGAAGGGATTCATCTGAAGGATGAACTTACAGATAAGCATATGTTATCCCCCTCAAGATTGTTAAACAATAAAGAGGTATTGACCAACAACGGTTGGGGAAATTGGGAAAATGTGATATTCCACTTATTAATGGAAGTGAGTCACTCTTGAACACGACACTCTTCCACTTCATATTCATGGTTGTTGGGTTGGGAAATCCACTTCTCTTTTGGTTCATAATACCATTTCAGAGCCCCCATTTTTGGTTTTGGGTCAATGTTGCCAACTCCATTCAATGTCATCAATGTGTTCAAGAAAATTCATTCAGTTGATATATGCTACGATAATCTTAAGCCTTCACTCCACGTTTGTATTTCTTGAACCAATTCCACATTGATATCATTCTATCTTAGATCATGATACCTATTTTGTGTCATTAATGGGGGGTACATCAAGGCCCTCCTATGATGGGTTGCTTCATGTCAACATCAGATCATTATCTAGGAAGTTGAATTATGAAATCTTCCTATAGTACCTTGGGATTTGTATACATCAATGACAAGTTTCCTTGCTCTCGTCGACATGTTTTCATAATTTACCTTTGACCAACAGATTCTGTGTGGTGTTAGACTTCAACTCATTCATTCACACCATGTGGATTGTACTGTTGTACATTGAGAGTCATTAACATCATCGGTGATTTCTCTCGCATCTTTTAATGGCTTACATCATTGACCGATAATCAGATGGTGTCTACCATGTTAGACTTCGGCTCCTTTATTCACATGGTTAGACTCGTACATTGAATGATCAAGTGAACGAGATGGAAGACCCCAGATCTAGTTTTATCCTTATGGGATTTTATTTAAGGATTAATGGTAGATTACAAAGAATGATGATTATGATCATATAGATAGACATTCAATCATCATTCCATCCTTTTTCATCAATGGATGTGTCTTCTTTATCATTACACATGTATTGTTATCTTATGTGTTGAGCATGGGTATGCCTCCCTCAACAAAGATATCATGATGTAAATGTCTTGTAATTGATGATGATCCAATGACTTGTTCTTGATCCAAGCTTGTCACAAGGTAAAGAAATTCAGTCATCAGTTTCCATTTCTGATTTTCCACTTTAGGGGGGAATTTTTTATAGGCCATTTTTTCACATCTCGTCGATATGCCAAAAATCTGGACCAATCCACATCCATGAACACCTTTTCATCATTCCTGAACAAAGCCCTAAGCATGACTCTCCCAAATACCTGAGTTTATGACCTTGAATACTTCATTCTAATTCTTTTAAGGCCCAACACACCCTAGCCCTTTAGGGACCTGCGTTTAGCAACAAGTTTCTTAGTTCTACACTTGCTTTGATCAGAGCGGGTTTTCCATTGCTGAGGGTGCACTAATTCTAGAAATTTGGGAAAAATAAAAATAATCCCAAAGCTTCATGTTCCAAAAGCTTCCAAGATTTATGACAACCATTTACCTTAGATAATAACTTTGAAACCTATTTGATCCTACATTGGAGTTTTCACCTCTTATCCCTTTGAGCTTATCTTCCCATCAAGAGTGGATCTCAAACCTACATTGGTAAATGTATAAGAATTACTAAACTAGCATCCTCTTTAATATATTTACTTCCATCCACAAGCTATAGGTTGGATTTTGGATACTAATCATACCCTTACGTTGTTTCTTTGATCTTAATAGAGTTATCATTTCCATACATTAGGGTGGATTTGAGGTGTACATTGTCGCAAGGAAGGTGATTAGGTGCTCAAAATTTTTATCAATGTTTGGTCAATTTAATGTTCTTAAATTGCAAGAATAAATTATCGACCGGATTTGGCAAACTTGTGAAGTGCAAGTGCGCCATATATGATAGAAGCCTTTCTTTTAGCTTGTAAGATGATGGTCATATTTGTTTTGGGGATTTTCATTGTTATCTAAATTCCTATTTGTAAGCATTAGATTAGAGTTATATTTCTACAAATTAATGAATGGAAGTTGAGCTAATGTTAGACTAATCTACCAGGTTATATCTATATTGAGTATCGTTCTAAAACATATTATGTTAATCATTCTAAAATTATGAATCTATCCTAAACACCTTGCTGCTATAAAGAAAAGTATTGAAATTCAAATGATTCTAAGAGCAAGGAAACGATCCTTTAAAGTATATACAAATTATGATTCTAAAAAGCGTGAAGGTAATATTTTGATGATAACTATAGAGTATATACAAGTTCTCATTCTAACATCATGAAAGCAATCTTTTAACACTGACAGTAATTAAGCGAAACACAAGGAAGAAACTAAACCATTAAATGACTGTGAAGAAATTCAAGTGCAAACAGAATAACGAGATTTAATTGAGTTATAACAAAATGATCAAACAGTGAAATAAGGAAACTAAGCTAGAATGAAATGACAATGCGATAACAGAAAACAATAAAATGAAATAAACTAAACCTCGATTGTTTGCATAGGCCATCTGCATACAGTAGGTGTAAATCACGCTCACATAAACATCGAATAACATAACGGTAACTTTAATTCAGTATGCAAACAAAGGTCTGTTTCACACAATTTCTTCAGAGATTAACTATTACTTCCTTGTTATCCTTTACAGAGGATACATATTTATATAAAAATGTGTGCTCAACAGTTTGAGACTTCTATGCCTACAAGTCTTTTAATCAATCCTTATCCAATTTTGAAACTTAAACAGTAAAAGCATTATCTCAATAATTTGCTATTTGGAAAGAAAATCAAAGAAACGTGATGCATTCAAACTTCTGTTGCTACGTGTTTGACCTATGCCTTTGACCATGGCACTATGTGATGCCTTTAGTGAATTGGTGCGAATGAATAGGAGGAGATCCATGGGGAGATCGATTCTCAACCTCCCATATGTTTCTTTTCTTCGTTAGTGCACTAGAGCCCCACAAACCATGGAGATAGTTGCAAATTTATAAAATAGCTACAGAATCATGTTAATTATGTAGCTAATGCAATCTTTAACATAATAATAACGTACATTAACGAATATGAAAAATAAGACATATAAGAGTTTTTACCTTATCAAAATGTATGGTTTTACTCCTTTTATTGAGTTGATAGCGATGATGAAAAGAGGAAAATGGAGGAAAAAAGGGTGTCAAAACAAAACAATTATGGAACTCTACATACCCCCACACTGAAGATTTTGTATATCCTCATACGAAACAAAAAATTGATATCTTTATTGAACTACTACATTTGCTTGGACACTTCTGCTAGTACATCTAACTTCATCCTTTTCACTTTCTTACCACTCATTGCCATCCATAGTTTTCTCATGAGGATCCTGTATTTCAAATTGATAACCCGTCTCTATAAAGCCTTGTTTTTCTTCTTCAATTTCTTGTTCTTCTTAAACCACAGACTTAGATGTAAAAGGAGGTTGTCACTCTTAGCTATTTGGATTTCATTATGTTCTTTCAAGGCTTGATTTTCATTTTTAATGTACTTGTTTAATGTCTCCAGTTAGAAGATTTCTTGTTTTAATACATTGATTATTGGAGGTTCTTGTCGTTCATTAAAATGGACTTATTCTTCCTCTTGAATTGGAATTGATGTTCTTGATGCATCTAATTTCTCCAAGGATTCAATATATTCATAAATATCTTGTTGCTTAGGATCAATTTCTGGAATTCTTCATCTTGGACTCTGAGGAGGTGAGGTGAAAGTTGGTGATGAAACTCTTGGATATGTTCTTGGAGAAATTCTTGAATCTTCTTCTCCTTCTGAGTTTTCTTTTGCTTCTTCATTGATATGCTTTATGATCTTTGGGGGTAATTATTTCGCTGATTTTTGTCTAGTACTCCTTCTTATACCTATGACAAGGGTATTTTGAGTTTTCTTCCTTTCTGTTTTAGGCTTATTTGTTTGAGGTGAAGTCTCTATCTCTTTACTGGCTTTCTCTCTTCTAACATATATTTTGTTTATTTTCTCTAAAATTTTTGCAAGAGGGATATCATCCTCTAACAGTTCATGTGACTGTTGTGGTTCTTGTTCCAGTGTCCTATCAATTTTTATTTTCCTTCCCCTCGTAGTTCTGCTGCTATTTGGTTACCCGTGAGTATCTTCCTGAAAGTGACTCCTTACTAAAAAGCTTTCTCGATTTTCACCTATGCTTTGGAGATGAAATTGAATAAGTATTTTGACTAGACCATGGTGATACATTGTATTATCTATGAACTGAATTCTCCTTTGAACATTCCCTGACATCTTTCTTAGACTATTCAGCAAGAAATATAGAAGATTTATCTCATTTTCTTCAAGAAAATTCATTAGCATCCAAATATGATAGAGAAACATACATCAAAACCTTCCTTCGTGGGTAACAAATTTTTGGATTATTAGAAGCAAATTCCTCCACTTACGTTTTAATGTCATGCTTGGGATGCCCTTCTTGGATGGTGGTGTCCATGCTTGGTTTCTTTAGGAAGACTTTCTAGTCTTCTCTTTCAATACCTCTATTTTTGAACCATTTTTATCCAATTTGTGACAGCCGAGTAGCTTCAGCTATAAACGACTCTGTCACTGTAAATTTGATGTCTCTTATCTCCACTTTGACTCCATCAAAATCCCTGGTGAAGGATTTGGTCACGTCTTTTTGGAAGCCATCGAATTTATCTATAAATTCTAGCCACTGCGGCCTCTGGAACATTCCTTTTGTGTGTGGATACCCCTCCAAAACTTTCTTCCCTATTAGGTATGTTCTAATTATCACTCCCATGGCCGAGAAGCTTCATTTCAAAAGCTATTTTGTTTTAACAGGGTAGGACGACTTGATAGGGTTTTTTAGAGCGAAAAGGACGAGAGCGTGAGTGATGGAATAATGAGAGCATAGGTAGTGAGGATATAAGGGAGTGTGGCAGAATCTAACCGTTAAGAGAATTTATGTTTATGATTTGAGTGATCAGTTCAATGGATTGGGATGTGAATCGAGATATGAATTATAATGACAAGGAGTGAATGACAGATTATACTCGATTTGACATGTTACTATCAACTCTTCGAAATAATTATTTTGATTTTTGGTAGCACCATGTCTATATAATTCATATATGTAATGCCTTTATACATACTATTAAATTAAAGAGCTATATACCTTTGAATTTTTTTCTTTCTAACCTTTGGTTGCCCTTTTTTATGTTGTCTTCAAGTACCTTGCGCTGGAGGGAGTCAATCATTCCTTCAATTGTATCATCAGAAGTTTATGTCAAATTGGTTGCATAAATTTGTCTGGACTGCAAAAAATCAGCAATTTTGTAGCCATTTATTTTTAAAATAAAGGGATGCAACAAAATGGAACTCTAGAAAAATGGAATATAAAGAAAATTTAAGATGTTGAGAATTCTTGGTTTTCATCTTGAATTTTCTACATAAACATGCCAATAATTGTTGGTTTTCATGTTTATACAAAAAAAAATTATATGTATAAAAGATTTTTTTTTTCTTAAGATGGAGAAGAAGAAGAAGAATTCTTGACCAACTTCAAATCAGAGTTGTTCTGGAAAATCTTTACAAATTCCTCCTTTGTCATTGGCTCATGATAGATGCTAAGTCAATGTCCATTCACTAAGAAAGGAACTTTTTCTTCATCAATAGTCCTAATTTTGACTTCTCCATTATAAAAAAAAAATTCAATCTCATAAGGCCCAAGGCAGTGAGTTTGAAACTTTCCTTGGAAATTTTTGAACTTTGAATCAAAGAGTAATGCCCAGTCTCCTGGCTGAAATTTTATTTCTTTGATATATTTATCATGCCATCAAGATCTCTATTGATAGACTAAACTAGACTTCTGGATAACATCTTGCCTTATTTCATCGAGCTCATTGAGTTGCCCCATTCTTTTCTTTTGTGATTCTCGTAAGTCAAGTCCCTACTTGACTGATGTCTTATTGTTCTGAATCTAGGACTCAATTGGAAATAGGATTTTCTTCCCATAAACAAGTTCATAGGGAATATGTCCTGTAGTGCTTCTCCATGTGCTACGGTAGGTCCATAAAGCTTCTGGAAGATTTTTTGACCAATCCCTTCTGTGCAAGTGAACTGTCTTGGTGAGGATTTCTTCAATTACTTTGCTGGTAGACTCTACTTGTCCATTTTCTTGTGCATGGTATGCAGTATATTTTCGATGCTTGATTTTATATTCTTCCAACATCTTTTGCACTACTCTAGATGTAAATTTCTTTCCTTGATCTGTTACAATTTCTCTTGGTAAACCAAAACGAGTAAAAATATCCTCAAAAAGAAATGAAACTACAACAATTTCAGTAGAAAAAGAAAGTGCTTTAGCTTCTACCCATTTAATAACATAACCAATGCATACAAGAATATATTTTTTTGTTTTGAAGATGGATTAATTTGTCCAACAAAATCCAAAGCCCATTTTTCAAAAGTTTCAATAAGTACCTGAGGTTGTAGTGCCATTTCATATGAAGGAACATGTTTCCCCCTTCTTTGATAGCTATCACACCTCTTAACATATTCCTTGACATCCTTAAAAAGGGAAGGCCAATAATATCCTAAGACAAGGACTTTATAAGCAGTTCTTTTTTCGGCAAAATTTCCTCCACATGGTTTACCATGGCATGATTTAAGTATCTTAGGTATTTCATCTTCTCTTACACACCTTCAGATGATGAGATTTGATCCTGTCTTGTATAATTCTTCATTTATCCATGAATAAGATGCACTTGTTTTTATTATTCTTCTCTTTTTTCTAGGAAACAAATAGGAGGGTAACTTCCCCGTAACCAAATAATTAACAATATCTACAAACCAAGGTGATTTGGTAGATACTACAAAAAGATACTCATCAGGAAATTTATCCTCTACAGGAGTATCATTGTTATGATTTTGAATCCTAGATAAAAATTCAACAATTGTGTTTTGTTTTCCAGGTCGATCCATAATGGTGATATTAAATTCTTGTAACAGTAAAAGACATATTGTTACTCTTCCATTAGTGATTGGTTTGTTCATTAAATATCTAATGGAAGAATGGTTTGTATGAATGAAAGATTCATAGCCAGTGATGTAATGTCTGAATTTATTAATGGCATGAATAAAAACTAGGAACTCATTTTGAGTTACAATATAATTTAGCTTTGCAGGAGTTCAATTTTTACTGGTATAATAAATGGCATAAGGACTGAGATCTTTTTGTCCTAATATAACTCTGAGGGTTGTGTCTAAAGCATCATTTGATATATGAAAAGGCAATTTCCAATTAGGCCCTTTTAAGATAGGTGTTCCAAAGACGCTTTTTTTCGAATTCTCAAAGGCCTTTTGACAATAAGAGTTCTAACTGAATTCACAATCTTTGGTAAGTAATTTGAAGAGTAGAGATGCAATTTTTGTGAAGTTTTCTATAAATCTTCTATAATATCTAGTAAAACCAAGAAAACTTCTAACATCTCATTGACAACTTGATACTGATCATTTCAAAATAATTTCTACCTTAGATGAGTCTACCTTAATCCCATTTCCTGAAATATGGTGACCTAAAACAATTTCTTCATTAAACACCATACAATATTTTTCATGACTTAATGAGAGATTTTCTTCGTTGCATCTTATGAGAACTTTTTCTAAATTTTCAAGTGCTTCTTCAAAATAATTTCCATAAAGTGTGAAGTCGTCCATATACACTTCCACACAATCATGAATTAGATTAGCGAAAACTCCTAGTACTACTCTTTGGAATGTTGTTGGGGCATTGCATAAACCAAAAGGAAGTACTTGGTAAGCATAAGTTCCCCATGGATGGGTGAATGTGGTTTTGTCTTGATCTTTAGGTGCTACTTGAATTCGATTATACCACTAAAACCATCCAAAAATGAGAAATATTTTTTTCCTACTAATGTATCTAAAACTTGATCTAGGAAAGGAAGTGGGAAATGATCTTTCAAAGTGTCTTTATTCAATTCCCTGTAATCAATGCATACTCCCAATTTTCCATTTTTCTTAGG
Source organism: Pinus taeda (assembly GCA_000404065.3). Lineage (NCBI taxonomy): Eukaryota > Viridiplantae > Streptophyta > Pinopsida > Pinales > Pinaceae > Pinus > Pinus taeda. The sequence continues at coordinate 64,225 of APFE030562615.1, forward strand.
AATGATTACTAGGGGTGAAACCCATTGACTGTCTGATATTGGATAAATGAAATTTACATTTAACAGTTTTTGTAATTCTTCTTTGAATTTTTTTTTAAAGTTTGGATTCATTCTTCTTTGTGGTTGTTGAATTGGTCTAGAATTTTATTCAATATAAATATGATGCATTCAAGTTTTAGGATTAATTCCCTTCATATTAGTGTATTCCCATGCATATGTAGAAGAGTGTTTTTGCAATATTTCTACCAATTTCTTTTTCTGTAATTATTTTGTGTTTTCATCGATATTAAAAATTTTCCCTGGAAGAATTTCTATTGAAGAGTTTCCAAATTTTTCCATAGAATGTAAAGACATTTGTCTAGATGATAGATATTCAATATTACATTGTTCTTGAAAATATTGATTATTGTCATAATATAAAGAGGGTTCATTATTTTCTATCGAATTTAAAATTTGATCCTCTTCATTTATTTGTGTAATAGTGAAAACTAGTTGTATATCATTATCATCATCTATCGATTCTTCATTTTCTACTTCTATCATTGCTTTTTCAGGTGGGTTGTAAATTATTGTTGAGATTCCATCTAGATATAATAATGTTGTCTACAACTGATAAAGCTCAATTATAGTACTACCATATCTTTCCTAGAATTAATGGTTGTCCTCCTAAATTATTCTTGGGTGTTAAAATCATGAAATCAATAGGATATTCCCAAGAATATAAGGATACATATATATCTTCTAACACACCATCAGGTTTAATTACAGACCTATCTGCTAATTGTAACAATGTTGGTTTGAATTGAAGATTAGGAAGCTTCAATTTATCCATAGTTTGTTTGGTCGTTATGTTTATGGATCCTCCTAGATCAATCAATGTGTTCGGTATTTCAGTTCCATTGATGTGTGTTTTCACAATGGGCTTCATGGATCTAAATATTTTTGAATTTTTGTCTTCCCCATCATGATATCTGCAATTTTCCCAACTAGTTGAATTCTTTTTATTTCTTTTCTTTTTCTTTTTGATCCTTGAGTACTTAATTCCTTAATTGTTTTTGTAAAAACAATATTTATTTTATTGCTTGTAATAAAGGAATTTTTATATAGACATTTTTCAATTCATCTAACATATCATAATCATGCAATATAATTTATTTTTCGAATCCTTTATTGATTTTCAACCTTTCAGGAAAAGGTGGTCTTGAGATAGATACTAAAGGTTGTTATATAATAGGAGTATTATTAGAATGTATAGGATTTTTTTTTGTTTCAATATTTTCTTTTTGAGGAAGGGAAATCTCTTCTTCGGAGTCATTATTATCTTTTTGGGAATTCTTTTTTCTTTCCTGAATTACAATAGATGGTTTCTTCCTTTCTAATACAGTACCAAACCTTAATTGAACATCATTTAGATCTAATAGAGTTATCATATAAGTTTGAGGATTCTGTTCTTCTAATTTTTAAATAGGTTGTGAAGTTTTATGGTTTGGATTTGGGAGTGGTTAAATGAGTAACTTCTTTGGTCTTTGTGGAAATGGCAAAGAAAGTTGTGGATTTGCATTTTGAGATTGAGCTTGAGGTAACTGGTTGGTTTGAGGAAAGTATTGTGGTGGAAAATTTGGATAAGGTGGTGTATATTGTTGATATTGAGAATATCTTCCATAAGTATTTTTCCATCCTTAATTCTAAGATTGTGGTTGAGGTTGAGCCCAAGGCTTCCATGACATAGGTGGATTCCAATTATTGTGTGAAGATTGCGCAAATTTTTGAGGATTAAAGCCTTGAGTTTGATTTGTTTGAGGATTTTTCCATGGTCTTTTGGCAATAAAGTAAAGAGGGTCTACCTGATTTGGCATTCCTTCATCATTGAACATAGCCTTAAAACCTGGTATAGAGGGACATTCTTTTGTATCCTTATTTTCTCCACATATAACACAAGTTTCTATGCTTTTTAAATCTAAAGGACATTCTCTCACAGCATGTTTCTTTCTACACCTAAGACAAAAGATGGGTAATGCAAAATTTTCAGCTTTCTATTTGTTTTGTATTTTAAGGGTGTCAATTTTCTCACTGAGACTCAGAAAAACATCTGTCTTAAAATTATCAGGGAAACTACCTAATTCTGCCCTACTTACTGTCCCAGTTGTAGATTTATTTACTCTTGATAAAAGAGGATCCCTTGGAATTTTCCCGGTTCATGCTTTACCCCTTGAAATATGTACACATAAATCACAAATATATGCAAATGGTAACTAATAAATATCTCTTTTTCCCATTAGATTGAGAAGATCAATCCACTCATGTCTAGTGGATTTTAGTAAGAGAGCTTTCAAAGTTTCCTCATCAAGATTATTCATTTTTTCACTTTGATATTATAAACAAATATTTCGACAAATTCTTCAAGATTTTCATCTTCTTTTTGTACCATTTTGAAGACTACATCTTTAATGTTATGAAGCATACAATAATCCTTGTGTTTCTCCAAGAATGATTCTTTCATTTTTTCCCATGTTCTTATAGAATTCGTTCCTAAACTCATAAACCATTTTAATGTTGAATCCTTTAAAGTGGCAAGGAACAATTTTTGTTTTTGGGAATCATGCAGATAATCATATGATCTGTGTAATACTTCAAATTCAAAGAGGAATGTTTCTGGGTCTTCACTTCTTATTCCATGAAAATTAGGGAGGATAGAAGACGAGATGTTTTTCATTGTTAATGTTGTATCCTCATCTAGGATAGGGAATCCAAAAGGTTCTGAATCTCCTCTTCCTTTAACTCTACCACCTCATCTTCCACCTCCTCTATTTCCTCCTCCTCCTCCTCCAATCCTATGTTGTTCACCATTGAAATAGTGTACTTCTCCTTCTCCCTCTTCAGTCATGACAGATTCCTCAGAATAAATATCTAGTTCTACAACAAGATTATCCATCTTTTCTTCTAGTTCTTCTAGTTCTTCTATCAATGGTTTGAAGTAGGTTTCTTCTTCCTCTTCTTCAATAGGAACTTCCAACTCTTGAGCTAGAAGTTGTTCTCCAGTTGAAGATAGGAAAATTATTCCTGTTGTTGGGGATGTAAGATCTACTTTGATTACAGCTTCTGTTGATGAAGTTGGTGAACCTTTAGGTTGGATTTCAGATCTCAAGACTTCATGAAGTCTATATTGGGCAGCTATGGATGGGATTCGATTTTGTGTGGGTGGTGTGGCACTAGGAGGTCATGGTGGAGTGAGTGATGATGTGGGAATTAGACTTCTTCCTCGACCTATAAACCTACCTCTAGAGTCTCTTTCCCTGTGGATATCATGTTTTTATTTGAATTTTTTCTAAGGCTTCTATTTACACTTCCTCGACAATGGCACAAAATTTTTTGGTCAATTTAATGTTCTTAAATAGAAAGCATAAATTATCGACTAATGTTGGTAAACTTATGAATTGCAAGTGCACCATATATGCTAGAAGCCTTTCTTTTAGTTTGTAAGATGATGGTTATATTTTTTTGGGGATTTTTGTTGTTCTCTAAGTTCCTATTTGTAAGCATTACATTAGATTTAGATTTCTACAAATTAATGAGTGGAATTTGAGTTATAGTTAGACTAATCTATCAGGTTATATCTTTATTGAGTATCATTCCAAAAGATCTTATGTTAATCATTCTAAAATTATGAATCTATCCTAAAAACCTTGTTGCTATAAAACAGAGTATTGAAATTCAGATGATTTTAAGAGTAAGAAAATGATCCTTTAAAAGTTGTCTGCAAAGTATATACAAATTATGATTCTAAAAAGCATGAAGGTAATTTTCCAGTGGTAACTATAGAGTATATACAAGTTCTAGTTCTAAAAGCATGAAAACAATCTTTTAACACCGACCGTAATTAAGCGAAACACACTGAAGAAACTAAACCATTAAATGACTATGAAGAAATTCAAGTGCAAACAAAATAACGAGATCAAATAGAATAATGATGAAATAGTGAATTAAGGAAACTAAGCTGGAACGAAATGACAATGTGATAACAGAAAGTGATAAAATGAAATAAACTAAACCTCGAGTATCTACAGGGGCACTCTGCATATAGTAGGTGTAAATCATGTTCACATACACATCGAATAACATAAAGGTAACTTTAATTCAATATGAGAACAAAGGTTTGTTTCACACAATTTCTTTAAAGATTAACTATTACTTCCTTGTTATCCTTTGCAAAGGATACATATTTATATGAAAAATGTGTTCTCAACAGTATGAGACTTTCTATGCCTATATGTCTTCTAATCAATCCTTATTAAAATTTGAAACTTAAAGAGTAAAAGCATTATCTCATTGATTTGCTATTTGGAAAGCAAATCGGAGAAACATGATGCATTCGAACTTTTTTTGCTACGTGTTTGACCTGTGCCTTTGACCGTGCCACTATGTGATTCCTTCAATGAATTGGCTCGGGGAAATAGGAGGAGATCTATGAGGGGATCGATCCTCAATCGCCCATATGTTTCTTTGCTTCGTTGGTGCACCAAAACCCTGCAAACCATGGGGATAGCTGCAGATTTATAAAATAACTGCATAATCATGTTAATTTTGTAGCTAATGCAACATTTAACATAATAATAAGGCACATTAACGAATATGAAAAATAAGACATATAAGATCTTTTACCTTATCAAAATATATGGTTTTACTGCTTTTATTGAATTGATACTGATGATGAAAAGAGGAAAATGGAGGAAAAAGGGGTGTCAAAATAAAATAGTTATGGAACTCTACACTCAAAATTCAAAGTTATCAAATCGATGTGGAACCTGAATGACCACGTAGTTCTCATCATCCTAAATCTACTGCATAGTGTTTAGCATGACACGAACTCTGTATGCTCCCAAAAACATGTTCTGTTCATTTTCATAAACAGGCGAATTTAAAATAAAAAAAATGCAGTCAGCCCAGTCAATAGTCCGTACTATTGACATGGTGCTCACTAGGCATATGTACGTGGCAGGGTGACTGTGCATAAGAATGTTTTCCTTGAGTGAACTAGATGGTGCTAAGTGGCACGATTTTATTGACGATAGTTTGGGAAATTTCCATTGGTTGGTTGGTGGCCAACCATAGGCTACCATGTGACCCAGCCAGGGGTCGCCATGTGGCAGCCTAAGGGCCATTAAAAATTGGGTAAGGTCGGAGCAGCAATGGGTGGACCTCCAAGTTTCAAATTCCAAGCGTCTACCAACACACCACACAGTAGCACTTAATAACTATTGTTGTTGGCTTGTATTTAAACTTTAAGCGTTGCTCCATTCGGAAAAGGGGCTAGCCCATGGGGATCTGGCCCCTACGTGCATGCAACCAATAGCATTATGGGCAAAGGAGACTGGGGGCTCGACCAGTCGGGGAGGGCTGTTGGCCTTAGCCCTGGGCGTGTGGCCCCCCCATGTGGCCTGATTTTTAGGATTAAGGCCTCGTTGGGTGTTTAATCCGTCTGATAAATTCACCCTAAATTTGGAAAAATTAGTGCTCGGTTAGTGGAATTGGAAGGGAATTTGTAGGATGGTGTCAGATTTTGGGGAAATTATAGAGTGAATATTGCAAAATCTAGGGTAATCCATAACTTCTTCATTTTTTGACCAATTTAGGAGCAGAAAGAGGCTACACGTACATTTTTGGGCATTCTGGATCATTGGAGTAGGCTTCAGGGTTTTTTGAGCATTGTTAATAGATGTATTCACACTTTTTAACACAATAGAGAGGGCCAAGCCATTGGAAGCTGGACCAAGGAGACATAGCCCAAGTAGGGTGAACTCCTTCATCATGTGTTATTGTGATATTGTTTTGGTGATGTTCATGTCTTTTATATGTTGTTATTCAGTCATTTGTTTATGTTAATTTTACATGAAATTTACATAAAAACACTCAAAAAATCATGATAAAACTTGCAATTAACCTCATGAATCCTTAAGCACTTTTACAATATCTTGAATAGGAATTTAGCACAACAAAACTAATTTTCCCATTCAGATCAAGTTTGGTATCAAAGCTCTTGGTTTTCATTGTGCAAGGAGGATTTAACTGTTTGCAAGTGAATTTGATGCTTACAAGGTTGAAGCTCAAGAGAGGATAAGGAATGTTGGTTGAAGGTCCTGCATTTGGGTCAAGCAGAAGGAGTGCAATATTTCCACAATCTCCACCACCATTTCTACCTCAAATTGTAGTTGAAGCTTCAGTAAGCATGTCACATAAGGAGAGCTTCCAAATATGTTAGAGGATGAGAAGGTTTTGAGGAAGGCTTTCTTTGACATGACAGAGATGGTGAAAGTCCTCTATGAAGAGAGGAATACAAGACTGTAGGGTGAAAGCTCCAAGCCTCCAAAATGATAAGGTTCTTCAGGAGGAGGAGGTAATGGAAATGGAGGTGAACCTCCACCATCTCCACCATCATATTCATCTTCATCTTCAAATGAATCTTCATCCTCTTCCACTAATACAACCCTTACTCATACTCATCAACATACCTCAAAATGAATTGGTAAATCACCCTTGTTAAAACTTGATGTTAAATTTGAACTACCCATGTATAATGGTGAAGTGAATGTAGAGATGCTTGAAAATTGGGTTCCTCAGTTGGAGGTCTATTGTAGAATTGAAAACCTTCAAGATGATGATATAAATATTCATCTAGCTTCCTTAAGACTGGAGGGTGCAACACTAATATGGTGGGAAGACAAGACACAAGAAGAGTTAAAAAGAACATGGTGAGATCTCAATTTCTTGGTATGATTTCATTGCTACAATTAAAATACAATTTTACCCTCTAGCATATATGCAGAAAGTCATCATGAATTGGAAGAACTTTAGAAAAATTAAAGGTCAAAATGTGCAAGATAACACCAAAGAATTTAGAATAAGGTCTCTAATGTTAAGTGTAGATTTGCAATCACAAGACACGTTGTTGAAGTATATAGGGGGTTTACACATTTACCTTAGACATACTGTCCTTATGTTTAATCCCAATAGTATAGATGAGGTTTGTGTGCAAGCCACTCATATTGAGGCAAGAGGGAAAAATACTCCGAAAGAGGGTATTGGAAAGCCATTTAAGGGTAAAGGAAAAGAAAAGGGTTTCAAAAGGAAAGGAAATAAAAATGCATCCGTTAAGAAGGAAGGAGAGAAGGTAACATTAAAGCATTATTCCAAAGATGGTCACAATGAAGTTGATTGTTGAAAGCTTCATTCTAAGATGAAACCAAAGAAATTAAACAACAATGGAAAACAAAAGACAACTGCAACCACTCAACAGGATTTGGGATCTGATTCGGGTGATGAAAATAAAACCACAACCATGGGGATATATTGGCTTGATGGGCCCTGACCCAAGTTCAAAGTTAGTTGTGCCAACCAACAAAACCCTAAACTCCTGGCCCTTTCGGCAACAATCCGTGTAGCGCAGGCTACAGTCTCACCTGAAGCAGTATTGGGGGATGACAGAACTAGGTTTCTGCATCCAGAGGCCTGTCTGATGGGTTCCTATGGCTTATAGGACTTAGTTATATCTTTGTGAACCCTAACCCTTCTGTCATGGATAATTACAGTAATTCATATAAACAATATCTATATCTTTGTGAAGGTCTTTAAACATTCGTAACATCAATAAATCATATTGATCTACTACTTTCACACATAAGATAAGCATTCATTCATATAATTTAATATACAGAGTGAAAATACAGAAACTGCAAAAGTAAATATAGATGCACAATTTATGGATCAAAAGTGTCTTTATTAGATGTATTATTTTAGGGTACACACTCTTCTTCCCTGTGCACCCAGTTGCAGGGACTCGTGAACTCAACCTGTGGACATACCAAGGTCTCTGCACACTCAGCTGTAGGAGCCTTCCCCTTCACCTAAGTACAGGAAATAAACCTTCTTGCCTTAGCTTACTTGCTCAAACAATGATCTTCTATCAATTAGTTACCTCCTATACTCAGTATGACTCTTTTATGTATAACACTTTCTTTTACAATACCATGGTCCGCGGACAATGGGCAGGTCTCAAAACTTCTTATCTCCTAACAACCTAAGGTACTAAATCCCCTTTGACTCTTATTACCTTCACGCTTCACTTCCACAAATCATGGAGACTTTATAATTATACAAAAAGTAAGTACCAAAACTTGACTGCAGGGGGGCCTATCCCAACAAGCCCCCAACACAATTCCATGAATCATCCTAGAGTCACTCGGCTAGCGCTTTGATCTTCACTTGGAGTTCGTGGAACTCCAACTTCAAAATCTGCAGATTAGCTATTCCCTTATCCTTCTGCACTTCCTCGACCAAATTTTTGGTAGTTGGGCCTTCCACCATGAGGCCCATGGTCCTTTGAGTCTGTTGCATGTCCTTAATTTTACTCTGTACTAAGAGAGTCAGCTGGCTAGCCTCTTCTGTCCAAGGCTGATTTCGAGAAATGATAATTTTCTTCCTTGCGACGCAGCTCATCAATTTCATTTTGCATCATATTTCCTTCTTGCAACTTTGTGAACCATTGCATTGGTGCTAGTGTTCGTGCAGTCGATTGGATCTCATCGAACTGCCTCTATTTTTCCCTAATGTCCACGTCAATCTTCTGCAGAGTCGAGTCCTCCTGTAGTGAATTTCATAACTCCATGGCTTGCTCAAACAGCTCGATGCAGCCCTTGACTGCATCTTCTAAATTGGCCATGACCTCTTTTATAGCAGCTTTTCGCTGCTCTCGAACCTCTGGAGGAGTCGTAGGCTGCAGATTCAATTGTAGCTCTGAGATCTATAACTATAGTTCAAACCAGACTTAGTTGATTTTGTTCTTAGACTATTTTACTATCACAACCATCTTTTGGATCTTCTCTATGGAAGTTGCTTCAGTTGAAATGTTAAGTTTTGGCAGCTCATTGCAAGCCTGTGTAATGGTTTCTTCTAATTGTTAGCTTTGCGTGGTGATTTCCTCCTTCCCCTTTAGCACCTACGCCTTTTATTCAAATAATAGTTGGTTGTTTGTGTAGGTTTTAACCTCGTATAGAAATTACCTGCATACGAATTCTAAAACATAGAAAATAAACAATGCGAGAGCATAACACATAAAACACATATACACAAAGATTTTCCCCTGGATCCCAAAACTGGGACTACCAACTTGATTTTTCATTATTGTTCCTTTAAATGTTATAATACATATTTATACATGCCAAAGCATCCAATACCATGGATCAAAAACTATCACGTCCAATACCATGGATTGAAAAACCATCGCGTCCAAAAACATGTGTGAAAATCATGCACAAAACCATAGGTGGGTCCACCCATCCTAACATAGGGTCCAAAACCAAAATTTTCTGGGCCGCTACCCCAGACCCCATAAAGTGGGGTTACGGGTATGCCTCAAACCCCCTATGACCCCCCCTGCCACACAATCCGCGCAACGAAGGGGGGGGGGGCTCTGCCCCCCCTCTAACCCCCTGTTAGCTACGTGGGCTAGTCGTGGAAAGAATATAACACAACCCAACAGTTTGTTTTTTCTTCACTGATAATCAAAAAAGCATGTTGCTTCCTAATCTGCAACTCATCAAAGACCCCTTGGTGAAACTCGTGCAGGGTCTGGAGAGGGACTATCGCGAGGTTTAGGCCCATTTTCTTGCTCTATAGTAGCTAGGCACTTGCCTTGTCTATCTCAGTGCGCAAAGGTCCATTGGGTAACTGAACTACACAAAGATCCAAATTTTTGTCTGTGTCCAAAATTGTAGTGCTCGCTTGATGCAGGCTCGCTTATACCTCGCTCACTTGACCCACGCTCGCCTGTAATATGCTTGTTTGGATCTAAAACTCATACATATCCTTCTGAACATTTCCCATCAATTGCACCATAGTGTCAAGTATTTGGTTGTTGTAATAATGTATCCTAGTATTTTTTCCTAGTGGCTAGACTGGACCCACAAAGTCGTGTCACCCATTTATCAACACCTATAGGGTTATTTGCATATTTAATGGAAACTCATCCCTTCGTGATGGTCACCCTATCCTCTAACAAGCATCACACCCTACAATACACTTTCGAGTATTTATGCATTGTTGGCCACCAAAGTCCTGCTCACAAGATCTTTTTCGCAGTTGCTCTGTCGGCATAGTGTCCTCCAGCTACTCCTGCATGCGTTTCTGCCAAAATTATTGGTCGTTCATACTCTGGGACATATCTGCGCAATATCTCATCAAAACCCATTTTGTATAAGTTTCCAGTGATCAGAAAGGAGTCAGTCATGCAGACCACCAATTCCTTCTTCTGCTATGTCGAATATACTTCTGGGGCTATTGTTGTAGAAAAAAACTGAATTATATCTACCAAGTGATTGTCTATGATATGAACAACAAAGATCTGTGTATCAAGCAACCCTTCTTCCAAACTTGTAGGATCATTCCCAGTCTCAATCCTAAATAGGTGATTAGGACCAACATTCAGGCACCCAGGCTTCACAATCACCTCAAAATCATATTCCTGGAATAACAACAACCAGCTGCAAATCTTCCCCCCCAACATAGGCTTATCGACAAGGTATTTTAGAGCATAATGGTCTATATACATTTTGATGTGTGTGCTTAACAGATAGTGTTGAAATTTTTGTAGGGCATACGCCATCGATAGCACTTCGTGCTCTATAGTCGAGTAATTATTTTCTGCCTTTGACAATTTCCTACTCACAAATGCCATAGGATGATCGATATCACCTTCGCCTGGTTGGGTTAGCACTGCACCTATCGATATAAGATGCACCCACATGAACATGAAACTCCTTTTTCCAATCCGGGAACTCCAAAATAGGTGCGGTGACCATTTTTTCTTCAAAATGTCTAAATTATTCGGAAATCTCCATCCCAGTAGAATGGTGTGTCCTTATTAAACAACCTATCCATTGGCACAGTTATTTGTTCATATGCTTTGATAAACTTCCTATAATACCTTGTATGGTCCAACATTGTGCGCAACTATTTTATGTTCTTCTGGGCTTCCAATTTAACAATGATATCTATCTTGCCAGGGTCTACCATCAAGCCCTACTTGCAAACCACATGACCCACGATTTGATGTCTTCGACAGGTATCCATCATGAGGTGCAAACTAGCAAGATGACACTTGACCAACCCAAATAAGGTCCAGTCATCAAAGTATACTTCTAAGAATTTGTGGGTAAATTCCTTAAAATCTGCAATTACTACTCTCGAAAAGATTGAAGGCGCATTATTCAGCCCAAAAGGCATTGTCGTATATTGAAAATAACCCCATTCTATTGCAACGGTGGTCTTACTTTGATCCTCTGGCATGATCTTGATCTGATGGTACCTCGAGAACCCATCAGTGAATGAGTAGGCTTCTTGCGCTCTAACATTCTCCAGTACCTTATTAGTAAATGGCGTAGCGAATGGGTCATGGACACATGCATCATTTAACTTCCTCAAGTCTAAGCATATCTGAATTTCATTATGCTGCTTCTTTTCTTGGACTACCATGGGACTCACCCTGTCTGATTCCTCCAAAAGGTCAATGATCCTAGCTTCCAACATCTTATCCAACTCCTTGTGTACCTTTTCCTTATACTTGGAATTTAATTAGTATGGGCGCTACTCTACAGGCTTCTCTTTTGGCTTCAAGGTAATCTTCATGATGCCCAAATCCCATACTATACACTTTAGATAAGAAAACTTGGTGTCAAACAAGTCCTGATACTCATGCAACAACTCTATGACCTTATCAACTGTATCTTCATCCCAATAGGCACCTATCTTAATAAACTTTGGTTGCATGTCAGATCCAATATTTACCTGTTTAGTATTTAAAGGCTCCGATATGTTGGGGATTTTTGCCTTAGTTCCTTCAACCTCATGTTGTCCTTCAGGCTCAGGAATAATAATGTTTCTAGGGTCATCTTCAATTTCTTCTGTAGTCATATTATAACATTCCAACACATCGCGCAGCTGCATATTCCAATCTGGCTAAACCCATGTTACCAGTTCCTCAGGTATTTTGAAGATTTCTGCTTTGATTTCTTGGAGTGCCTCATCAATACATTCAAAGTCATCTTCAAAGCTGAAAGTTAATAGGAAGCTTTCCTTTTGGACATCCCATTTGGTTGTCCCATGTCATAGCTAAGTTTCCAGATACCAGTTCATTGGGATGGTATCCAAAGTGTGAAAACAGATGTGAACCCATTCCAGTTGTGGTTCCTCTCCCCATGCCTTAGTCCATCATGCTAGTTGTTCATGTGGATTGTTCTTCCTAGCGTATTTATCCATCATACAGGTATTGGCATACCCAAACCTCAACTTCATCATTCGCCTGTATTCCTTCTAATTAGCGAAGTTATCCTTACGTGTACCCCACCAATGAGCAAGCATAGCTCAAAGTGAAAAATCTAGCACTTGGAACTGATGCTCTTGTGCCACATCCCTTTCAAATTTGTCCAAAAATAAATTAACATCTTCTAAACCATCATAATAAGGAAATTTTTGTACCTCAGTAGATATGCAGCGAAGCGATTTTTTCAACATGTTACAGCACAATGAGGAGACTTCAATTAATCGATTCTACCAATGCTCAAGTTCTTCATCAGAATATGAAGTGCAAGAACTATCCCTATCCCATGCGATTTGTCCATCTACTATAGGTTTTATCCAATCCTCATCATGTGCAGTGATCTCATAAATCTGATCAAGATCATCCTCTTCTTCATAGTCGCAGACCGGTTCCGTATATCGCGCGCCTTTAGTTGGATCCAATGGAACAATAACTTGGAGCTCCTTTCTTTCGAATGTCATTCTGCGCTTTTTAAGATTAACAATCACATCCATTTCAAAGGCCCAATCAATGCCTAGTAGCACAAGGTAAGGGTTACTATCGTCAACTATCTTGATCACTTCAAAGTTAACTAGGGTGCTCGTTCCTTCAATATCTACCATGACCCTATACAGGCACCCCATAGGAATGATCTTTTGCTGGTTTTCCATGCGTAGTTGGATAGGAGACCATTGTAGCACATGCCTCCTTATTATTTTCCATGTTTCCTTTGGTAGAACATTCACATTAGATCCTAGATTGAGAATTATCTGGTCCATCTCATACTCCCCAATTTGCGCAGTTAGTCTCATCTCACGACCCATTCACTTTTTTCTTTTGCCCACTTTGTGTACTGCATGCTATTCTGGAGGAGTTCTAATCTTACCTATACAAGTATCAATCATATCTCGTAGCCCTTCTACCACCTTCATATCCTGTAAAAGCTTCATACAAGTCTTCAAAAATGTTGCTAACAACGAAGGGTCTACATCTTGTGCACTATTGTTCCGCGAGACTGCTCCTGACTTCTTGATGTAGAGGGTTCTACGAAGCAATTTTTGGCTTCCATAAAGGTTTCCTTTGTGTGTCTTAGGTCAAACCCAACTTCCTTCTTAGTAGCCTTGTGTACCCTTCCTTCAGCTTCTGGCTACTTCCCCTTATCTTCTCCTGTGGCTATACCACTTCATGTCATGATATTGATGCTAGCATCCTCTTCGCGAGGCTCTTCTATCATCATTTGAATATTCTGCATAGGTGTTTGAGCTTTATTTTCTTGCATCTTTGCTATAAGTACGGGGAAATCTTCTATAACATGATCAAACTACCGACAATACTGATAGGAGGGGTGCGTCAGATTCTGATAGTCGTGTGAAAAATAACCCGCCTCTCAACAATTGTAACAAATAACCTATCTGCAACCCCTTTCAGCCGCTTGTCCTTGTCCTCTTCCTCAGTTTTGCAATCCTCTGTGTGTTCCACCCTAATCCTAAGGCTGATTTTCTACCCGCATCCTATACATAGCGGTCTACTCCATCATCAATTCATAGCTCTGGTAGTTGCGCTCATCATGCCTGACCAATTTACAGAAAGTGCAGAACAATTGTTGTGGAGTTTGCACAAACTTTTGCAGGAGATGACAATTATCAGTGACATGTTTACCAGAGATTTGACATATAGCACACCATAAGGCTACTCTTGTTCTTGGCCCAACGGTGTTTTCTGACTTCTGGGGGATGAGACCTCCCCCAATAAGGTAATTCTGATAGAGTGGTAAGTGGTCCTTATTATGACCATGGACTTTACACTTCAAGCACTATACTTTCGTGCGCACCTTGGGTAGGACTTCCTTTCCCTTCTTAATTCTTTGTAACTCCATATGCAGGCTGGCTAGTTGTGACTAAATCTATGTAACCCCATATTCATGTCCTACACTGGTGAAGCTTCCAATCTCATGCAATCTCCAAGGCTTCGCCTTGTGTTCCTATTTTCTATTGTGACAATGGTAATCTCAAATGAGGTAGGGGCGAAGCAATGTACCCATGTCTATGTTGATCATCTGTGATTCTCATGTTAGCCTGTTGAATCAAACATTTCAGTCTTTGGTCAAAGTCCCATGCAAACTCATTTACCCTCTGCTAGATCTCTCTGAACTTTGTTACTGATTGGGCTTTTGAATTGGGTTTCTTAAATTCATTTTTCAGCACTTGTTGTGTCCCCAACATAGTCATTTTCGGTTTTCCTGAGCACAACTTGATATACAAACTAAGTTCTCTGTCTTGTAGTGTTGTAACCAGCTACACTTCCTTCATGTCATTATCAGTAATCTGTTATGCCTTCCATACAACACCTGCAATGAACCAAAATTTCTTAGGGTCTTCAGTCCCCAGACCCTTAAATACATGCATCTTCATCGTGTTTTCCATGTTAAATGATGGAGGTAGATTTGGAGGTGAAGGTGTAGGTGTGTGGGGTGGAGGTGGAGTGGATGGGTGAGGTATCCTTATGATACCCTAGCTTACGATCTGTAGCATGCTTCATGGTGTCCTCGGAATACTACCTTCGTCAACACTATCAGATGATCCTAACAACGGACTATATTAAGAGCCTGAATCTACATTCCTTCTAAATTCTCTCCCACTTCACGTAGTCTCAAACATCAATTTAAAGGCATAACCTGCTTTTCAAACAATAACATCTTAATCTAGGTCTTCAGGGATTTTAGGTACTTAACTCTCATTCCCTTGAAAAACCTGCGCTCTACTTCACTATAATTGGTGGATGTATCGATCGTGAACTCAGTAATGAATCCTCCCAGAATACTATCGATCTAGTGGTTGACAGCCCGCGCAATTCTGATTTCTGAAGCCTCTAAGCACTTCACTAGTTCTTGGGTCCACCCAATAGGGCCATCAAGCTTCCACGTACCCTGACTATCTGCCAATTTGGATAGTGAATCATGCAATTCCCAGGGGAAAGAGAAGAATAATATCTTGTGTTTGTCTGTGAATAGGTATCTATTCAGCAACTCTTCCTTCGACAGGAACAAATTTTTTTTCTCCTAAGATGCAAACGTGTGCAGTTTCCAATCTATCCACTTTTCAATTTCTTTCTTAGTGGGGAACCACTTATCACACATTCCTCAAATAGGTCCCGACAATGGAACCATTTGTTGGATTGATGGACCCTGACCCGGGTTCAAAGTTAGTTGCACCAACAAACAAAACCCTAAATTGTTGGCCCTTTCGGCAACAACCCACATAGCGCAGGCTATGGTCTCACTTGAAGCAATATTGGGGGATGACAAAACCAAGTTTCTACATCTAGAGGTCTTTGTGATGGGTTCATGTGGCTTATGGGGCTTAGTTCTGTCTTGGTGAACCCTAACCCTTCCATCACAGATAATTGTAGTAATTTACATGAACAATATCTATATCTTCGTGAAGGTATTTAAACATTCATAACATCAATAAATCATACTAATCTATTACATTCATGCAAAAGATAAGCATTCATTCATATAATTTAAGATACAGAGCGAAAATATAGAAAATGCAAAAGTAAATATAGAAACACAGATGCACAATTTATGGATCAAAATTGTCTTTATTAGATGTATTCTTTCAAGTACAGACTCTTCTTCCCTGCACACCCATCTACAGGGGCTCATGCACTCAGCCTGCAGACTTATCAAGGTCTCTGCGCACTCAGTTGCAGGAGCCTTCCCCTTTGCCTAAGTACAACAAACAAACCTTCATACCTTAGCTTACTTGCCCAAACAATGAACTTCTATCAATTAGTTACCTCTTAGACTAGCTATGACTCTTCTATATATAGCCTTTACTTTTACAATATCATGGTCTACGGACCATGGGCGGGTCTCAAAAATTTGTATCTTCTAACAACCTAAGGGACTAAAGGCCCTTTGACTCTTATTACCTTCGTGCTCCACTTCCAAAAATCGTGGAGACTTTAGAATTATACAAAAAGTAAGTACCAAAACTTGACCCCAGGGGACCCTATCCCAACATGATAAAAGGCAAGGAATCCATTGCTAGCACTAGTACTTCAAATTTACACAATGAAACTCCAAATGAAAAGAAGAGGATATAACTTTTCCACATAAGGGTAATCTCAAAACATAGAAAATTTTACACTCTTTTTGATAGTGGCTCTCAAGCCAATCTCATCTATGAAAACATTGTCAAAAGTTTAAACTTGGAAACAATTCCACATCATAAGCCATATCCATTAGGATGGGTGTGTGACAATGCACAATTACAAGTAACTAGAAAGTGTAGACTGAAATTCGCCATTACTACAAATTTCATAGATGAAGTGGAACTTGATGTTGTGCCATTTGATATATGTGGTATAGTTTTAGGCAGCCCATATCTCTATGATAGAAAATAGATATTCCATAGACATGAAAAAAAATACAATTTGTTCAAAGATGGAGTGGAATACATTGTAAGAGCCCATAGAAAGAAACTAAATATTTCACCTGTAAATGCGAGCAGATGAAAATACTAGTGAATTCTAGCAAGAATTTTGTGCTTCTAGTGATCAAACCCAAGAACAATATTGATAATGAAGTTTTTCAAGGTTGTGAGTCCATATTGAAACCTGAATTGGTTGATATTGTTACCCAATATGATGAGATTTTTCAAGAACCATAAGGATTGCCTCCCAAGATAGGAATCCAACATGAAATATAGCTGAACCAAGATTGTCCTCTTCCTAACATTGGCATGTACATGATGTCAGTGATGGAAAGAGAAGAAATTAAAAAGAAAATTCAAGAGTAGTTGGATAAAGGGATCACCAGGGCAAGTTCTTTGCCATGTGGGTCACCTACTGTTTTGGTGCCAAAGAAGGATGGAACATGGCGCATGTGTGTGGACTTTCGTGGATTGAACAAGATTACAGTAAAGAACCATTACCCACTTCCTAGAATAGACAATTTACTTGATCAATTGAAAGACAAAAATTATTTTACTAATTTGGAATTAAGGAGTGGCTAACATCAAACTAGAATTGTTGAAGGAGACATTTGGAAGACAACATTCAAGACAAAACAAAGTTTGTTTGAATGGCTAGTTATGCCTTTTGGTTATGTAATGCTCTTGTTACCTTCATGCATGTGATGAATGATGTGTTGAGGCCATTTCTTGATTAGTTTGTTATAGTATACTTAGATGACATCTTAATTTTCAGTAAATCTTGTGATGAACATGTCATGCATGTGAGAAAATTATTTGATGTCTTAAA
Organism: Pinus taeda; assembly: GCA_000404065.3. Classification (NCBI taxonomy): domain Eukaryota; kingdom Viridiplantae; phylum Streptophyta; class Pinopsida; order Pinales; family Pinaceae; genus Pinus; species Pinus taeda. Next base: position 81,839 of record APFE030562615.1, read on the forward strand.
GAAAGAACATTTTGTACTTAAAGATGTCAAAGTGTGAGTTTGGAAAGACTTATTTAGTTTACTTGGGTCATATTGTTGGAGGAGGTGAGTTGAAAATAGATCCCTCCAAGGTTGATGCCATTTTGAATTAGCCAAGGCCCAGGACAGTTACTGAGGTAAGAAGTTTTTTGGGAGCAACCCAATATTGGAGGAAATTCATTGCTAATTTTTCTTCCATAGTAACTCCTTTTCATGCATTGACTAGCGTGAAAAAGGTTTTTCAATGGGGAGGCAAAAAGAAAAACACCTTTGATGCATTGAAGGAAAAGATTGGTTCAACCCTAGTACTTGCACTTCTAGACTTGAGATAGTCATTTGAGATCCAGGTCGATGCTAGTGACTATGCCATGGGTATAGTCCTCATGCAACATGGTAAGCCAATATGTTTTCATTTGGAAAATTTCAATGGTGCAGTGATTAATTATCCTACATATGACAAGGAATTGTATGCAAAGTTGCAAAGTGTGAAAAATTAGAAACACCACTTGATGGGTAAGGAAACAATCATTCACACTGATCATCAAGCATTAAAATACTTGCAATCTCAATCTAAGCTACAGCAATTAGGGCACTTCCAATGGATGGGTTTTATTCAACAATTCCACTTGGTGATAAGGTATAAGAAAGGTATCTACAATAAAGTTGTTGATATGCTTTCTAGGCCTATTATTAGTGTCGTTACTTTACTCAAGCATAGTTTCGTTTTGCATAAAGTTATATTGAGAAATATGCATTAGAAAATGACATTCAAGATGTTTATGCAAGCTTGAGTCAAGGTAACCAAGTAGAGGAATTGGATTATCATTTGCATGATAACTTCTTGTACCATCTTGGTAAACTTTGTATTCCACAGGGAGAAAGAGTTGACATCATAAGAGAGGTACATACTTCTCTTATTGCTGGTCATTTCGATGTAAGTAAGATGGTGGCACATCTATAGAGGTATTTTTATTGGCCTAATATGCTTGAAAGTGTGTCATGTTTTATTAAAGGATGTTCATTATGTGAAGTTAGTAAGCCTAGCAGTAGGGAGATAAGATTGTACACACCACTTTCGGTAACTTCACGATCATGGGAGAGTGTTTCTATGGATTTTTAGGAGCTCTTCCATTATCAAAAAGAGATCAAGATTATTTGTATGTAGTTGTGGATAGGTTCAAAAAAATGTTTATTTTGATGCCATGTACAAAGAAAATTATAGCTGAACAAACTGCTCAGTTATTCTTTCAGAATGTATAGGTGCATTTTGGATTGCCCACATCCATTGTTAGTGATTGAGATTCTCACTTTGTTGGGAACTTTTTGTAAAGTTTGTGGGGAAATATGGACACCAAATTGAAAAAGAGTACAATATTTCCTCTGCAAACACATGTTCAAACAGAGGTGGTGAACAGGACCGTGATGCGTCTTCTTCGTGGGTATTGGAACAAACATCCTAAGTTGTGGGATGAAAATTTGCACTACATTTAGCATGCTTACAATCAGGACAAACACTCTTCAACTCAAACATAGCCATTTGAAGCATGTTTGGGATACTTGCCTAAGTCTCCTTTGGATTTCATTTTTGGAAAGGATGTTTCTATTAATGGTCATAGTGACATAGAAAAAGCAAGAAGGTTCATTGAAAAAATCCAATTGGTACACCAAAGAGTTCAAGAACAGCTGGAAAAGAGCCAAGGAAAGTACAAGTCAAGGTATGACAAGCATCAGGTAGATCACAAGTTCAAAGTCGGTGATGAAGTTTGGCTTCACATTAGCAAAGACAGGCTCCAAGGAGAAGGTAAAAAGCTGAAACCAATTTGATATGGTCCATTCAGAATTCTGGAAAAGATTGGTGAAAATGCTTTTGGGTTGGATTTTTCTTCATATATAAAATTTATGTTATTGTTAATGTGGAAAATTTAAGGTTGTATGAGCCTCCTTTGATTGAAGATCAAGGAGAGAATGTTCAAATTCATTTCATTGAAGATTTCTCTCGTGAATACCTTGATGAACTATAGAAAGACACGATTCTTGACAAAAGAACAAGGTCTTGAAAACGAGGGAGTGTGGACTACCTTCGATTAGGGCTCAAAGGAATAAATCCTTCCAAGGCCAAATGGATCGAGATTGGAAAGGTGAGGGAACTGTACCCTCACCTACTGAACAACTGAAAGTGATCTTTTAGGGTCCAAAGGCTTCCAGTGGGGAGGAATGATCAGGTGCTCAAAATTCAATTATCGGATCGGTGTGGAACCTGAACGACCATATATTTCTCATCATCATAAATCCATCACAACTTGTTTTGCACGACACTGAATCTGTATGCTCATAGAAACATGTTTTTTTCATTTTCCTAAACAGGCAAATTTTTGAAAAAAAAATATGTAGATAGCCTAGTCAACAATGCATACTACTAATGTGGCGTTGACTGGGGGCAGGGAGACTATGCATATGATTTTTTTCCTCTGGCGAATTAGATGGTTCCAAGTGGCATGATTTTATTGATGTTGATTTGGGCAATTTCCATTGGTTGGTTGGTGGCCAACCATACGCTACCACGAGGCCCAACTAGGGGCCACCACATGGTAGCCCAAGGGCCCCCCAAAATTGGGTGAGGTCTGAGCAGCAATGGGGGGGGGGGGTTGAACCCACAACCTGCATGTCCATTCAGAAAAGGGGCCAGCCCATGGGGAGCCATCCCCTGGGTGTGTGCAACCAATAGCATTGCGGGTGGAGTGGAATGGGGGCCCAGCCAGCAGGGGTGGGTTGTTGGCGTTAGCCTTAGGCATGTGCCCCACCATGTGGACTGATTTTCGAGATTAAGGCCTCATTGGGATTTTAATCCATCCAACAAATTTACCTGGAATTTGGTGAAATCAATGCTCGGTTAGAGGAATTGGAGGCGAATTTGTAGGATGGTGCCATATTTTGGGAAAATTGTAGAGCGAATAGTGCAAGAGCTAGGGGAAGCCATAACTTCTTCAGTCTTTTACCAATTCAGGAGGAGAAAGAGGCTAGACAGGAATGTTTCAGCATTCTGGAGCCGTTGGAGCAGGTTTTAGAGTTGTTTGAGCATTGTAAACTGATGTATTCACACTTTTCATCATAATAGAGAGGGCCAAGCCATTGGAAGTTGGACCAAAGGAGATGTAGCCCAGGCATGGTGAACTCATTCATCATGTATTGGTGTGATATTTTTTTGGTGATGTTCATGTGTATTATGTGATGTTGTTCACTCAGTTGTTTATGTTAAATTGTACATGAAATTTACATAAAAACACTCAAAAAATCATGATAAAACTTTCAATTAACCTCATGAATCCTTAAGCACTTTTACAATATTTTGAAGAGGAATTTAGCACAAAAAAACTAATTTTCCCATTCAGATCAGAAGCACAAGTCCACTTGGGATGTATTCATAAGATCATCTTCTGCTTTTATTTATAAACTCTCTCCCTTTCATATTAATACAAATAATATATCATTTTCCTATATGTGTTATGTTATGTTTACATTCATATATCTCATTGCTATGTTGATGCATTGAATAGAATGATTGGATAATGTTGCATAGATGTCATATATCTTTGGTTTGTGTTGTTTGTTTGTGTAGGTTCTAATTATAGTGATCAGAGCTGTAATTGGAGCTTACAAACCAAGAGGAGAGAAAAGCTTGTGATGGATCACAACTAAACATCTTTCCATTCTCCAATTCCTCTAAGGAGAACTTTATAGTCTTTGATTTCTATTCTTCTAGACCAAGCCACTAGGCATAGGGAAGATATTTCTGTCCGCAGTTGTAGATTTCATATAAGACCCACAACTCTACTCAAACATCCACTAAGATGGAAGCACCTGTTATCACTCAGAAGTTTTCCCTAGAAGTTATTAAAAGAAGGAATAATCTGAGGTAACCACAAACCAAATCTTTTAGACTCAGGTTCTAGCCAACCTAAGTCCAGAGAGGGCTCTCTCTTTATAATTTAACTTTGTTTTTATTAGATTTTAGGCTAGTTCTTAGTGTTCGTGAGGATTTTGATTTTGACTAAAAGTTGGGTGGTGGAATTCTTGGAGCAAATGGATAGAACTAGGTTTTTAAACCATTGGGCTATGGATTCAATCAAAGGATAGCTTAATTGGACCATATCATTAAAGGAATTGTTTACAGGGCAGGCTAGCAAAGAAAAAGGAAAATCTTCAAAGGGCTAATGGATGGAATGATTCTAACCAGGGTAAAAGGGCAATGAAGAATCCTTAGATCGGGATCAAAATGAGGAGCAGAGGGTGATCATCAACAAGGAGAAATTAAGAATTCTTTGCTACATAGACCACTGGGAGACACTACAGAAGTAAGGGAGCATTTAAAGATTCCCTAACTAAGATAGTTTAGCAGAAAACATTAAGAAGGAAAACAGTCAAAACATAGTGCATTAAATCAAGTTATGAAATATCACTCCTAGTTTACCATTCAAACTTCATAGAAACACATATGATTATTAATAAACATAAGGAAAAACAATAATACAAATGAGTGAATACTTATTTGATTTTCGCTTAACACAAGAATCCTGTAAAATGTTTGAACTTTATTCCATGATCCAACAAGCCAATCCAGTCTTGATACAATAGCACTTTGATTTTAGATACAAGTCTACAGAGATGTCTTTGAATCCACACTAAATACTTCGAAATGGGAAGTATTTATATAAAAAATATTACAAAATATCTCATAACAGTTTGAGATTTAATTAAGGAAATAAAAATATCTTCAAGCATGAAGATAGAGACAGATGGAAAATTGCATCATGTTGTCCCTCTTATTATGGTAGTGCTAGCTGTTACAGTTGAATTTGAGCCCTTTTAGGCTGGCTGATATGTGTACGCTAGAATCATATTTGTCTTTGGTCTTTAACTGATATTCTTTAACATGTTACTCTTTGACCCTGTTCACCTGTTTCATCTCGCTGTCATTCAGATTTACTATGGTAACTTATAGTAAATTTGTCATTTTCTCCCACCATTCGTCTTTAGGTAACTTTACTCTGGGCATTCTCCTATAGATCTCGTCTACCTCAGTATATTTAGCAAAATTAGGCTTGGTAACAAAGAGATGTTTCACCTCATGCTCTAGGAAAAATAGATTTTCTAAAGTATCATACAATACCTTTCCTGTTGGCAAGGCTTTGATTCCTAAAGTGCTTCCCTATTCCTTGGACAACTTCCTTAATTTGTCAACATAGTCCAATCGAGTCATTAGCTTTTCATGGATGACCATAGGACCTGGAAGGCCATTATCCCTCAAAATTTGAAACTTTGCCATGAATCTGTCAATGCCAACCTGCATGTTATGGCATTTTTCCACCAGGTTAAACATAAGGTTTCTTTTAGACAAAACCTTTTTGACTTCTATGATGGCTTCAGTTCTATCCTCCACACCAAGCTCATTTAGTTCATGCATGTTCTTACTATTCAAGAAGTGGGTGAGTCGATTGGCATCCTCAGGCTGCTCTCGTAAGTCTTCGTTTACCTTTTGTATTGCTTCGGTGGCCAGTTTCACCAGTTATGTTTGCTCCAATATTACATCTCCTTAGTCTATCCTAGTGGCTTTGGTAGAGTTAGATCCTTCTCTAGGGCCTTAATCTTCTCACCCATCCTTAAGGCTTTCTGTGTTTCTTCTCTCTACTGAATCTGGGCAAGCTTACAGTCAGTTTCTAAGCTTGCCACTTTCTCCTTAAGCCTTTTAAGTTTTGTTGCCTAGATGGACATTTCCTCCATGGATTTCACTAACTATGTTGTCTTTTCTATTGAGGTTCCTACTGTTGTAGACTCAGTTGTGACTGGCAGTGCCGTGACAAGTGGAGTTGTTGGTGCCAAGGATGTTTCCAGTGTTGAGGGAATTGTAGTTGTTACTATGGGAATGGCAGCTGTAGAAGTGGAGGACAGTTCACTTTGCTTGGACTGAATCAATGTGTCCAATTCTTTCTCTGTTTCTTTCAAGTGGTCATTCAGCTTCAGGACCAAGTCCATAAGCTCCTCTTGTCCTTTTTGGGTCTCTAGGTCCTCTGCTATCTGTGGGTGATGCAGTCGTGGAATATTCAATTGCTTCTTCAAAGCAGCTATGTCATCATTTTTCTTCTTGATTAGTATTTCAGTAGCCTTCACATCTTTGGGATCATGTCCCAACTCAATGATTAAGTCCTCTAAGGACTTTATTGTGGTGTCTTTTTCCTGTGAAGAGGCCTTTTCCAATTGGAATTGAGCTGATATGTTATTTAGAGAATTCTACAATTGGTGAGCTGCGATGGTTTTCCCTGTCAAGGTGGAGTAAATCATCTCCCCTGTTTGTTTGTGCAGCTCAATCTGGTCAATAGGATGTATGTCCTTTGACAGTACTTCAAAATCTACCCTTTTAAAGTTCGTTATTGTTCTTGTTTGTTGGGTAGTAGGCTTCATAAATGTCATTTGTATTTTTCCCTCTTTTACATTATAGGCTGACATAAGCCTTGTCTACTTTGTAGGTGCGATTTTTCGGTGTTGTGCATAAGTCTGGGATTTTAGCCTCTCATTCCTGGCCTTTATATCTTTGTACCTTTCTCTGATATCTTGATCCCTGTCAGCTGGCATCCTAAAGGAGGACATTTCAACACTTTGTTGCCTTTCCAACATCTGAGTGTTTGGTGTGGGTGCTTCTAGTGTGCCCCCAGAAGGAGTGGAAGGCTTGCTTCTTTCTTTCTCTGTGCTGGTGGCCCCAACAGTTTCTTCTGTGAATTCCTATTCTGACACAAGATTTAATCTCTGCCTTTTGACTAGGCTGGTTTCTGCATATATTTGTATGGTTGCTATGCTTGATGTAGTGGCCTCTTCCTTATTGCTTTTGAGGCTTTTCTCCTCATTTAGAGGTGTTTGAAATTTAGGGGGGGTACTCATAGTGGGCTGCTATATACCTGTTTGACCTAGTTCCTCTGGTAGTTCTGGCTGCTCTAACTCTTCTTGCACCGCGGACTCTTATTCTATATGAGATTCACTTTGTACCTGTGATTCTCCCTGGGCCTCTGATTCAGTTTGTGCTTAAGATTATGTTTATGCTTGATATTCTCCTGGCACCTCAGGAAATAACCCTCATCAAGCCTTCTCTCTAAATCAATTAAATCATTTTAAACTGCTACTTGAGTGCTACCCTTGTCTACTAAAGTATTCTCCACCCATTCCAATTGGTTTGCATATTTCTCTATCTCAAGGATTTGGTGGTGAATGTATGGAGCCATCTTGTTTTTCTGTCTTCTGTTGCAGATGAAGTCACAGGGGTCATATCTCCACATGAAGCTTTGTTTAAGTTTAAGTCTCTGGAGGACTTCCTCTACTTCTTTCCCAGCTTCTCTTCTATTACATACAAAAGGGCCTAGTTGATCTTTGATTTTGAGTTGGGCCTTCTTTTTGGCCTTAACAAAATGCACCTCATCTAAGTTGATTATTTGTCTATAGTACTCCAGAGAAAATAACCTCATTGGGAGGTATCTGGGTAGTTTATATGGCGCCAACTCACAACCATAGATCCTAATTATTATGTGATTTTGGTACAAATACAAATCTCCTGCTTTGAGTTGTTTTGACAGCTGCAGGATCCTCCTGATATCTAAACTAGTTCTTTGAGGAGGACTTCCTAGTAGCATGGTCACTACTGGATGTACAAAAAGATCAATGAAATCTATGTATGGATAAGGGGAATCATGCTTATGTATTAGAGGAGTCCAAAAAATTACTGACCTGGGATGACCTTTAGTGCCAAGATTTCGGAGAGTAAAAGGGAACTTATCAGCTTGGTAATATAAGAAAAGATGGTACAAAAATGAAGAATACTTAAACACTCTTTCATTACTCATTCTCAGAATTTGTTCATGCATCTTATCAACTATGTACCTAGCATAATCATACAAGACAACAAGGGGCTGTCCTGGAGTAAAAATGGACATGAAGGCTAAGATGATTTCATCTATGTATTCACTAGTTGTATAGCCTAAAATATAAGATATCATTGCTACTATATCCTAACCAAATCGGGAAAATATGGTAGCCACATATGGGGGAGCATCTGTTGGGATATTCTTTTCCTCCCTGATGAAGGTTTGTAGCATTTCAGCAAGTTTGGCAGTGGTAAGCTTAGGAAATTTGTCTAGTATGTCACCAATTGAAATAGGAGTTAAATTATACTTTGGTTGTAGTTGCAGCATTTCATTTATTGACTCGGCAGTGATGGTGAAAAGTATGGTTTGGTCAAGGGACACCACTGCTCTTTAACTAGGGATGTAGTTTGTGGCATTCAATATGCGGGCATTCTTTCCATCATCAACTCATAGCTATGACAATTACACTCATCGTGGCCCACTGATTTGCAGAAGTCGCAAAAGAGTTGTTGCAGTGTTTTTACAAATTTATGCAGCAAGTGAAAATTGTCTGTTACATGTTTTCCAACAACCTGATAGATAGCGCACCACAGCGCGGGCCCTGTACTCAGCCCGGCTTAAGCTTCTGGCCTCAGATGCATCGGCCCTCCTCCTGTCACATAATTTGTGAAGACGGGGCAATGATATTTATCATGCCCATGACTCTTACATTTTAGACACCAAACTTCTTCGTGCACCTCTAGCCAAGCCGCTCTATCCTTCTTCAGACTTTGGAATTCTAGGCAAAGATTCTGCAACTCCATGTGAATCTACTGAACTCCCAAAGCAGCATCTTGAATTAGTGTCTCATGCAATCTCATCGCAATCTCCAAGGCTTCCTCCTGGGTCCCAATATTTTGTTGTGATAAAGAAACCCTTAGGTGAGGCAATAGCACTGCTACAAACCATTCATGATGCTGCCCATCCATAATATTCATGTTAGCTTTGCGGATCTGGCATTTCAATCTCTGATCTAGATCCCAGGGTGTTTCGCCAGGCCTCATCATGATTTCCTTGAATCTAATGACTGATTGTTCTTCAGACTTGGGCCTACTGAGTTCCTTATTTAGGGAAGTCTGAATGTCTGCGAATGCAGCCATCGGGTTATCAGTGTAGTAATTAATGTACCACATGAGCACACAATCCTATAAAGCAGTAACCAATATTCTTTTTTTCATTTGATCATCTGTAATATTCTAGGATGTCCACATGGCCTTCGGAATGAACCAAAGCTGGTCCAGGTCCTCATTTCCCAAGCCCTTGAAAACGAGCAACTTCACTGTATTCGCCATATTGAACGGTGGCGATGTGGGTGAAGGTGTATGCTGTGGAGGTGAAGATGGAGGTGGTGTGGGCAGATGGGGTATTCGCAAGAACCCTTGCCTTATGAATTGGATAACGCTCTATGGTGAATCTTGTGTTGCTCCTTTGTCGTCACTTAGAGGAGGCTCATTTAGCGGGCTATATTCAGGGCCTGTCCTCCCTCTATCCCGGAATGAATTTCCATTTCGCGTAGCCCCAAACATCAAGGTAATTGCATAACCCGCTTTTCACACAAGAGCATTTTAATCCAAGTATTCAAATATCTCAAATACTTACCTTGCGGTCCCTTATAGAAGCATCATTCTGCTTCATTGTAGCTGACCGAGGTATCGACTGCGAATTCTGTCAAAAATCCTCCGATGACATGATCAAGCTAGTAATCGACAGCATGCGTGATCATATCTTCAAAGGCTTCCAATCTCCGCACTAACTCCAGGGTCCACACTATCGGACCGTCAAGCCTCCACCTTCCCTAGCCATTTGCCAATTTAGCGATCCACTCGTATAGCTCGATCGGAAAGGAACATAAGAGAATTTTGTGTATCTTTGTGTACAGATACATGTCCAACCACTGTTCTTTCTACAATCACAAATTTCTATTTTCTTGCACCGCAAATTTGTGGATCCTTCTATCCAACCACTTCTCAATTTCTTTCTTTGTTGGATTTCAATGATGCGACATCACACATCTCTTTATGCATATCCCAGTCCTGATAATGGAACCATTTGTTGGCTTAGTGGGTCCTGACCCAGGTTTAGGGTTAAGTTTTTCCAAACAAATCCCTACACTACTGGCCCTTTCAGCATCAACCCATAAGCATGGACTGAAGTCTCACCTGAAGCAGTATGGGGGGATGTTGGAACCAATTTTCCGCACCCAAAGATTAGTGTAATGTCTTTTTAGGCCCTAAACCTGTCTTCGTACAGATCGATAAGCCAACCAATTTTCTGCAGCCAAAGATTAGTGTAATGTTTTTTTAGGCCCTAAACCTGTCTTCGTACAGATCGATAAGCCTTTAGGGCTTATCAATATAACCTCCCTTAATAAGATTCTATACCTCCATGAACATTCGTGATTGTCCTTCATGAACCCTAAACAGGTGAATCAACCGCTTACATGCCTCTATGATTACCATTAATCCCGTTTTTACCCATATTGGCTTAAGTGTTCGATAAATTTAACATTCAACAAGATATTCCCTACGTAAACAGTTTTTATTACTTGCATTCATATAACAAGATAAATCATGCAAAATCATGCATCAATGTAGTATTAATTCATAAACCCACCATTCATCATAACATAATAGCCTGGAATACTTCGAGATTTATGACATCAACGATGATGACGGAAGTATTCCGTAAGTGTCACTATCAGCGATGACAGGTATATCACAACCTCATACCTTAAAGTTGAAAGGACATATAAAGAAGAATAATGCAGTGGTTCTCATCAACTAGGGTAGCACACACAATTTTTTAGATGCAACTGTGGCAAACAGACTCAATATTTTTTCATTTCCCTTACCAAACATGAAGGTGATGGTAGCTGACGGTAAGAAGATTGAAAAGGTAGGGAAATGCCATAAGGTCAAATTGCAGATTCAAGACTTTAATTTAGAATCTTCGTTCTTCACTGTACCATTAGGTGGAGTAGATGTGGTCTTAGGTATTCAATGGCTACGAACTCTAGCCACTTATGCTACCAACCATCAGGTACAATTCATAAGATTTAAATGGAGAGGTCAGAGGTACAAATTACACGGATTCCGAGCACCAGAGAATCAAATTGTATCATCATCTCAGATGATGAAGATGATTTGAAAAGGAGCACCTGCTTATGTAGTACAATGTCACCAATTAGAAATGTTATATGCAAATATGATCAGTTAAGAGTCATCAGAGATACAAGATCTAATTCAAAAGCATGAAAATGTATTTCAAGACCTACCTATGAAAATGCCTCCTAATAGGGAAATTGAGCATACAATAGAAGTCAAACCAAGGTCAAAACCTGTCAACACAAAGCCATACTGATATCCACATCACCAAAAAATGGAAATTGATAGATTAATCCAAGACCTTTTAAAGTGTGGGATAATCTCGAAAAGTAAAAGTTTGTATGCTGCTCCAGTGGTATTGGTAAGGAAGAAGGATGGCTCGTTCAGGCTATGCATTGATTATAGAGGATTAAACAAAATAACAACTAAAAACAAGTTCCCAATTCCCTTTATTAATGACATGTTGGATGAGCTACATGGCGCAAAATGCTTCTCAAAATTGGACTTAAGGTCAAATCAAAATCAGGTTGGAAGACATACCAAAAATGACATTCCGAACACACGAAGGTCACTATGAATTTAAAGTAATGCCATTTGGGTTAACCAATGCACCAGCAACATTTCAAGCAACTATGAACGAATTATTTCGTCCACATCTTAGAAAGTTTGTATTAGTATTCTTTGATGATATTTTAATTTACAGTAAAACTTGGAAGGAGCACTTACAACATCTAGATAAAGTTCTTGCACTACTAAAAGAGCATCAGTTTTACGCAAAAAAAATCCAAATGCACCTTCGGAAAGGAAGAAGTAGAATACCTTGGACACATTATATCCCATGAAGGCATAAAGGTGGACCCTAACAAAATCAAAGCTATAAAGGAATGGACCAAACCAATTAATGTATCCAAGCTAAGAGGGTTCTTAGATTTGACTAGCTATTACCGAAGGTTTATTAAAAACTATGCACATATAACTGTGCCTCTGACAAACCTTTTAAAGAAGAATTCATTTCTATGGGATGAGGAAGCAGGAAGGTGTTTTGAAAAATTAAAGGAAGTTATGTAGAATGTCCCAGTATTGGCAACATCAAATTTTTCTAAATCATTTATCATCGAGTGTGACACTTCTGAATTCAGTATAGGTGCAGTGTTAATGCAAGAAGGGCATACAATAGCTTTTGAAAGCAAGAAGCTCAATAAAAGAGAACGCCTCAAGTCCACATACAACAAATAAATGCTCACTATTATGCACGCACTAGTTAAGTGGAGGAAATATCTTTTGGGAAGTAAGTTCTCCATTCGAACAGACCATAACAATTTCCAACACCTCCTTCAACAAAAAACACTTTCTGAAGAAAAACAAAAATGGATCGAAAAAATTACCGCCTTTGACATGGAAATACTACATAAAAGGGGAAAGACAATGTAGTAGTAGATTCCCTATCCAAGAAAGATGAAGAACCAACACTACTTGCAATCTCGGTTGTTGTTCCTGAATGGCTTAATGAGATTCGAAGTGAGTATGCCAAGGATCCAGAAATAACGACGATAACCAATAACCTTCCCAACAATTTAGAATTTGAATGGAAGAATGATATTCTATGGTACAAGGGAAGAATCTATCTAAATGCAAATTCCAAGTTTATATTTAAGATACTCAAGGAGTCACATGATTCACTGTCAGCCGGACATGTAGGATTCTTTAAGACTTACTACAATGCACGTCAATCCTTCTTTTGGAAAGGAATGAGTCACGATATTCAGAAGTATGTAGCAGAGTGTGACACATGTCAAAGGAATAAAAGTGAAAATATTACGACAGCTGGATTACTTCACCCTTTAAACATTCCAAATCAGATATGGGAAGAATTTCGATGGACTTGATTGAGGGATTACTTGTATCTGAAGGCAAAGACAAGATTTTCGTAGTGGACAACAGACTCACCAAATATGCTCACTTTATGGCAATAAAGAAATCATACTCAGCTAAACAAATCACTGAAATATTTTGCAAAAATATATATTAATTACACAGTTTTCTGAAAGTCATTGTGAGTGATAGAGATGCCAAATTTAAGGGTAATTTCTGGAAGGAGTTATTCAACCACAAAGGAACCTACCTAAATATGAGTTTCGCTTATCAACCTCAAACAGATGGACAAACAGAGGTTGTTAATAAATATTTGGAGGCCTACCTACATTGCTATGCTATAGAAGAACAAAATAAGTGGGCTCAATGGTTGCACCTCACTGAGTGGTGGTATAATTCTACTTATCATACGTCAGCAAAAATGACGCCATTTCAAGCCTTGAATGGATATGAGCCCCCAAAATGGAAGGATCTAGCTATTGTGCAAAAAAATCTACCTGTTGTTAAAAATCAACTAGAAGAAACCCAAAAAATCATCCAAATACTGAAAGAAAACTTGAATAATGCGAAGAGTCGTATGAAGCAACAAGTAGACCGAAATAGAACCGAAAGAGAATTTGAAGTTGGAGAATGGGTGTTTATCAAGCTCCAACCATACAAAAAATTGTCCTTAAAATAGAAAGGAAAAAACAAATTGGAACCAAAGTTCTATGGACCTTATCAAATCAACAAAAAGATCAGCCAAGTTGCGTATGGTTTAAGCCTTCTAGAGAAAAGTCGTGTTCACAACATCCTCCATGTCTCCTGCCTTAAAAGGGAACTAGGCAACCATCAATCAGCACAAATAACACTTCCATCTCTGGACGATGAAGGAAGGGTCATTCTAGAACCAGAAGGTATTTTATCTACTAGAGAAAGAAAGCTTCGATGTCGTACAATCAAGGAATACTTGATTAAGTGGAAGGATTTACCGAAAGAAGAAGCTTTGTGGGAGATTGATGCATTTTATCAACAACATCTATCATTACGTATGCTTTGAGGACAAAGCATTCTTTCGAGAGGAAGGCAATGTTATGTAAAAATTAGTTAATATTATGTAAAAATTAGTTAGTGTAGTTTATTAAGCACAAGGGCATGATCAAATATCATGCCCGTTCACCAAGAGGTACCTAAGGCGATGTATAGCCAGGGCCTCTCACAAAAATGTATCATCATTCAATAATTAATAAAATATTTACTTGATTATGTTTATTCAGAAGTTTTATACTTCATTCAACCAACTATAGAAACATAACATCATTCCCACATACTACTGTCGAGGCCACATTACAATATGATAGAAAATCCATGAGGCCAAGAGACTGAGATCATCTGAAAAACATGTGTCATTGCCCAAATTTTCAAACAAGAGTCATACCCTTTACAAAACAAAATCCTTGATAGACAAACAAAAGCAAGCATCTATAGAACATGATTCAGAACCTGCAAAGCAAAGTAGAGAGTAAATTTTTGCCACCAATTAGCGAGGCAAGGAGAAAGTTCTTGTTAGATGTTAAAACTTGTATTGTCCATCATATAGAAAGTCATACTAAATATTCAAACTATATTGGAAAACATTTTGAGAACTTGTCATTATGCCAGATACACCACAACATTCCATAGGTGAGTAATGACCATCACTCATCACCAAAAAATTCCATGCCCAACTAAAATTTTCCATAAGAAACACCAAGAGCATCTCAAGAGATTCAGGAACCAAAATAAGAATTAAGCTTTAGGTATTGAAGAACTTAAACAATAGAAACGATGTTAATCTGAGAGAATAACTAGAGAAAGAGAAGCGTTATTAGCATGTGGAACATTTTTGACTATGTTATCACTTAGATTTTCCTTGAAGTTGTTAGAAGAACGAAAGGGGTCTAAGGTAACCACAAACCAATCCTTTAAGTACATAATCTAGCCAATCTGTACTCAAAGAGGACTCTCTCTTTATGATTTAGCCTTGTTTATGGGATATTAGGCTAGTTATGAAAGATTGGGGGGGGTTTGATTTTGTTTGGTGGTGGAATTCAGGAGCAGATGGATAGAACAAGTTATTTCAGGCCATTGGGCTATGGAGTCAACTGAAGATGGCTTAACTAGATTAGGTTGATTTAACAAAAGAGAATTTCACAGGGCAAGATAGCTAAACAAAAGACAAATGATAGCTTAAAATGGGTGGAATGGTCTTGAACAGGGAGGAAGGGAAATCAAGAATCTTTCAACAAAATCCAAGATGAAAGAAAGAGGGTGCTCATTAACAAAAATCAATTAATTATTTTTTGTTAAATGGTGACAGTGATAAACTATGAAAGCAGAGAGCAGTTAAGAATCCCATACCTATAATAGCTTGGAAGAAAACATTAAGAAAATAAATGATTTTAATGACAGAATGCAGTAAAGCTCTTTATGAAATATAACTTTTCGTTTATCATTCAAATATGAAACACATATGAATATTGATTAAACCAGAAAAACTGTAAAAAATTAAGATATATAATACTTATTTGTTTCTCGTCTGACATAGGTATCCTGTAAAAGTCCTTTTCTTTATTACTTTGTTCCAGACAACCATACAAAAGTTGTTCAATAGCACTTCAATTCCAAAAGTAAATTGTCTACAGAAATGTCTAAGAATCCACCCTCAGTACTTCGAATATGGAAGTACTTGTATAAAATTTAAATCAAAATATCTCCTAACTAAGGGAGATACATTCTAGGAAAACTAAATGTCTTTTACATGAATATAGAGACAGACGGTCTCAAAAGTAGAAACTGAATGTGAACTGCTTGTTGTTGTCCCTGTTTTTGTTGAAGGCGCTGGAGGCAGGTCCTATGAATATGCATCTTGTTGTCTTGCAAGTAATTCTACGCTGGATGATTGATTTTAGCTTTTCACTGATACTCTTTTACCTGTGACTGATACTCTTTACCTGTTTTACCATCATTCATCATTTTTTACCAAAATTGAATATGGTAAATACTTCCATTTACTTCACTTTTTACAATGGTAAATCATAAGATGTCTATCATGCTGGTCCACCAATCATCTCTCAGTATTCTTGTCCTTGTCAATTTTCTGTACTTTTCATTTGCTTCTGTATATTTTACAAAATTTTGTTGCACTAGAAACAAATGCTTCACTTCATGCTCAATGTAAAGAAGGTTCTCCAAACTATCAAAGAGAACTCTCCCTGTGGGCAATGCCTTGACTACAGATGAACTGGATTGACTGTTAGCTTACTGATGTAATTTGTTGATATAATCATTCTAAAACATTAGCTTGTCATTGATGACTAAATGACTTGGATGTCCTTTACTTTGTAAGATGCCAAATTTCTCCATAAACTCATCCATGTCTTCTTACGAATTTTGACATTTGCGTTTTAGGCCTTGCATTAGACTCCTTTTGGTCAATACTTTCTTTATTTCGGGGATGGTAACAGTCCTATCCTCAATGTTTAATTGTTCCAACTAATGCCTATTTCTATTATTTAGAAATTTTATTAATCTGATAGCTTCTTCAGGATTTTTTCCTAGTTCTTCCTTGGTTTTTTCAATCTCTTGAAGAGCAACTTTCACTAAGTCAATTTGTTTAAAAATGATTGAATTGATGACCAAATATCATTGATGGAATCAATGATATTGGTCCATAATATCTTTTGATATCAGTCAAAGGCTTTTCAAATGTAAGATCTTTTTCCAGTGTTTTAATCTATTGAGTCAAGCCTTTGTTTTTTTCTCATCTCTTTGGCAAAATTGAATTTTGATACATCATATTTTTGCTCTAAAGTAATGAATTTCTCTTTTACTTTTTGCAGTTCAGTGACTTGGAGCTTCATTTCATCCATGGACTTGATCAACTATTATGTGCTCTGATTTGAGGTTCTGGCCTATAACGTCCCTGTACCTATTACTTCTATAGTTGTATCTGTTGCCAAAGGTACATTTGGTGCTAAAGTAGTTGTCAATATAGAAGGGACTGCTGTAGAAACCACTAGCACTACATTTTGAGGCTATGTGGTCAACTCACTCTGCCTGTTTTGTAGTGTTTTCTCTAGTTCTTGCTCTGTCTCTTTTAATTGCTCATTTAGCTTAAGGACCAATTCCATAAGCTCTTCTTCATTTTTCTTCTCAATCACTTCAACAGTCTGAGGGTGAACAAGTGGTGGCAATTTCAACTATTTTCTCAGTGCAGCTATATCTTCATTCTTTTTTTTTATTAAGCTCTCTGCAACCTTGATATCCTTTGGGTTATGGCCCAACTCAATAATCAATTCCTCCAATGATTTGATTATGTTGTCCTTTGCTTGTGAGGAGGCCTTTTCTAGTTGTAATTGGGCAGTGGTGTTGTTCAGTGAATTTTGCAACCTATGTGCCATCATTGCCTTGCTTGTCGATGTAGAATAAACCATCTCCCCTGTTTTCTTATGCAGTTATATCTGATCTATGGGGTGGATATATTTAGCTAAGACCTCAAAATCAGTCTTGAGGTAGTCTGCAAATGACTTAGGTTGTTGTACTATGGGCTTTAGAAAACTCATTTGCATTTTGCCTTGTTTGATGTCATAAGCTCTGACATCAATCTAGTTTGATTTGTAGGGGCCATATTCAAGTATTGAGCATAGGTTTGAGCCTTCAACTACTCATTCTTAGTCTTTATCTCCTTGAATTTTCCTTTTATGTCTATGATCTTCTCAGATGAAGATCTGAAAGATGAAACTTCAGCACTCTACTGTCTTTCAAGCTCTTGTATTTGTGAAGTGGAAGGTGTCCCATCTGTTGGGAATGTATGTAGACTATCTCCACCTTCTTTTCTCAAACTCCCTATTGTTTCCTCAAAGAATTCTTCCTCTAAATATGGATTTAGCCTGTGCCTCTTAGCACCAAGCTAGTCTGAAGGACCACTGGCAGGGGTAGCTACTTCCCTGTCTATTTTCAAGTTCTTATCCTTATTCAGAGGAATCTACACAACGGGGGGCATTTCCCATATTAACTTGAACTGGATGAGGCTATGGTGGAGCTTTTTCTCCAGAGATTTCAGGTTGCTCTAACATCTCTGGTTATTCTAATGCTAGAGTATTTGTTCCCTAGTCTTGTTCCTGTGGTGGTTCTTCTAGGGGAGCAATAGTTTTCTGTGTGTATCTTTGAAAAGTCTATGTTGTAGAGGCACTAGGCTCTGTGTTGGCCTTTGAGTAGATTCAATTGGTACCTATTCACAAGAGTCTAGGTCAAGTCTCTTTCTAAGTCTTACATCACATTCTCTACCTCAACTTGATTACTATCCATTTCAACTAGAGTTCCTTCCCTCCATTCATCCATATTTGCATACTATTCTATCTCAGGGATTCTATGATGGATATAGGGTGACAACTTATGTTTCATTCTCCTATCAAAAATGAAACCTGGTGGATCATATTTCCAAGCAAATATTTTCTTTAGTCTCATTTTTTTTTTCTATGATTTCTTCTACTCTTTTCTCTACTTCTCTATTGTTGCACACAAATGGGCCTAAGTGGTCTTTAATCCTCAATTGGGCTTTATTCTTTGCCTTGGTAAAATGAATTTGATCAGAGTTTAACATTTGCCTATAATATTCCAGAGAAAACAATATCATAGGAACATACTTAGGCAGTTTGAAAGGAGGGAGTTCACAACCATAGATTTGGATCTCAATGTGATTCTGGTAGAAGCACCAGTCACCTATCTTGTACTGCTTTGATAGTTGAATGATTCTCTTGATTTCATCACTAATCCTACGAGGAGGAATTCTTGCCATCATGGTGGTCACAGGGTGGACAAACTGGTCAATGAATTCATTGTATGAATAAGGACAAGTACAAGAATAGTGGAAGATGGAAGTCCAAAAAATGACTGATCTTTGATTACCCTTTATATCAAGCTTATTTACAGAGAATGGGAACTTGTTAGACTGATAGTAAAGAAAAAGGTGATATATGACTGTAGAATACTCGAATACCTTTTCATTTTCTAGCCTCATGAACTGGTCATGGATTTTCTCAACAATGAAAGCAGCATAGTTATATTTGACAATAGGAGGCTAAGTAGGGGTAAAAATGGACATTAAAACTAGAGTCAATTCATCCACATACTCACTAGTGTTGAAACCCATGACCGAAGCTATCATATTGACTATATTTTTTCTTATCTTTGTGAAAAGAGATGCCACATAGGGAGGAGGATCTTTGGGTTGATGTTGTTTATCCATAAAAGTCTGGCAAAGACGACCGAGTTCGAACTAGGACAATTTAGATGCTTTCTCTAGTAATTCTCCAAGGGAAATGGGGGTGAGGTCTTGACCGAGTTCAAACTGTAGCATTTCATTGATTGAATCTGCAGTAATTGTGAAGAGAACAATTTGATTGGGGGACATTATTTCTCTGAGGGTGGGATTATAATTAACTTGACATTGATGGATAATGTTAGGGAAAATGCACATAGAGGGGAGCATGTACCTTGGGAGATTTGATTCCCAAAGTCCTATGGTATCAAAGCCACTCATGTAATTGTCCCGGCATTAACAAAATACTTTCAAGGAGCTTTTATCAGTTTCAAGGTATTTTATTTGAAAATCTTTATCTGCTAAGGGCAGATAATCCAAATCTCTATGAGGAGTAGTGATAGGAGATGTATTGAGGGCCACGGGGATTTCTGTTTCTGGTTCTTATGGATTCTGATAGGAAAATGGGGTTTTCAAGTAGAGTTGGTGAAAACAAAAGGTCTTGGGAGTCTTCAATTCTAAATTCCATAACTGAATTGTAATGAATTTTGGGTTTTTCAAAGTAATCACAGAGGAAATCAAGTATTTACAGTGTTTCTGGAAGGAAACTGGTAAATATCTGTTTTTAAGTGACGGGCAATGGAGTTCAGGTTCACTGGGTGCAAATGGTGGACTGGATAGACGTCGAACTACAAGTTTCAGGGTGGTTGATGGTTTGAATACGAGCTGGTCAACTTTTACATTCTGGGTGCATGCATGAGTTTCAGAATAAAGACAGAAAACTGTTTGAACTTTGTTTTTATGCAAAGTCAAAGAAATGCTTTGAGCCTCTCTAACTCTAGTAATTACCTTTCGTGCTTTGGGAATTAGTGAAAATTTTTAGATGAATGGGTAGGGAAGTTAATTATTTTGACTTTGAATTTTGATGTGTCTTTCCATGTGATACATGCTTTTGCCTAGTGATGAAAGTGAAAGATTTAAACATTTAAAATTAACATTCACCACATATTTATTCTGCAACCATCATCTACTTACCCTGCCTACTTTACCCTAGCATTTTCACTTCTTTATTAGGGTGCACTTAGACTGGCAAACCCTTATCAAACTTTCTTTTCTTTTACATAGTGATATCTATCTAAATCTACACTTATTACATCCAAGGGTTTAGATTAAATTGTTGAGCTCATTTTATTCACTCTACCTATCTACTTATCTGCCAATATTAAACTGTTTGGTCAGATCTTTATACTCTACTTCTAAAACATGAAATAACCAAGTTAAAAATGTTTGGTTACGCATGAATTGTGGCAAAGGCGACAAGCTACACACAATCTTTTATTATACAAAAGTAAAAAAGTAGTGGCATTTAGACTTGCACACTTTCCTGGTCCTTTATTTTTGTTGGGGTTCATTTTCTTTCATTTTTTTGACCTCTTTTTTATTCTTTTCACCCTTTTATCCTTTTTCTACGGTATACCCTCTTTACATTTTTTAATTTTTTGATTTTTTTACAAATGTGGAAAACCATTGCAACAAGTAAAGGTATGAACATATTTCAAAGCTAAACCAAGTCAATCATGTTATATGACACCTATTGGTATAGGGGCATAATAGTGGCTCCACTTGGGGATGGCTTTTCCTGGTGGAAAGTAAAAAACAATAGATTAGTGGCCTTTGAATGACTATGACTGTGCCCTGCAATCTTTCTCTTGCTTGCTTCTTTATGTATATGTATGATAGTAATACTTCTGAAGCTTAGGGCCTTCTCTTCAGGCTTCAACCCCAAAATCTTACTGTCCAATCAACACTATGACATTATAAAAGATATAATATGTACTGTGAATAACATGGTAACATTAGTAACTAGGAACAAAGTAATGCTTCAACATCCGACCATTGATTGGTCCTCCTTCTACTTCTGTACCATCTAACTCTTTAAGAAAATATGCATTGTTTCCTCTGAGAACATAGATGATGTATTGTCCTTTCCACAGGAAGTCAAACTTCTCATGTTTCCCCTTGTTCTCTCTTCTTGAATCCCATCTTAACACTTTATCTCCAAGGTAGAAATCTTCTGCCTTGGTTCTTCTGTCAAATATCTTCTTAAGTTTCTCCTGCAACACTTGGGATCTTTGGTACACCTCCTCCTTGGTTTGCTACAAATTGATGATCTAGTTTATCCTTCTTTGTATATCATTAGGTTCCACTTGAGTTTCTTGGAGTATTTTCATGGCAATAACTCATAATGATGAAGGAAAAGAAATCTCCATGCCATATACTAACTTATGGGGACTGGTTCCAATGGATTTTTTGGTTGTAAGTCTGTCTGCAAACAAAATATTGATCAATTTTTTGTTCCAAGTTTTCTTATTTTCTTCCAACAATTTTTTGATGATATTAATTAGACTCTTAGTAGAAAATTATGCAAGTCCATTCCCTTGAGGGTAGTAGGTTGTGGAATGGCCTAGTGTAACGTGATACTTATTACAGAAATTAATCATTTTCTTTCACTTGAAGGCTGCAACATTATCAATAGTGATTTAGTGAGACAACCAAATCTGGACAAAATATTGGTCTCTAGGAAACCTGTGATCACAGTGTCATTGGCTTGTCTGGAAGGAATGGCTTCTATCCATTTAGTAAAATATTTAGTGGCAGTGAGTATCCATTTGTGTTGGCCAGAAGAGGGTGGATGAATTTCTCTAATGAATTCAAGACCCCATTGTTGAAAAGGTTTCTCAGTAGAAATGGGTTTTAAGGGTAAAGGTAACAATTTTCTTTTGCCTTCAAATATTTGACATTTATGGCAAGAAGTTACAAATCTCTTCACATCTGCAAACAATATTGGCCAATAGAATCTAGCCCTTAGGATCTTGTCTGCAGTTGACTTCCAATAGAGATGTCCATCACGATCTCCTGCATGAAATTCTTGGAGTGCCTTGTCAGCTTCATCTTTTAATAAACAATTTAACAAAATTACTTCATGATTTTTCCAAAAAAGAGTATTATCTAAGATGCAAAATTTTGAAGCTTTCATTTTCAAAAACCTATTCTTGGTTCTGGATAACCCTGGAGGAGCCTGCAGGTTTTGTAAAACATAAATTATATCAGTATACCAAGGTGAATTTGAAAAGGCCTAGCTGATTTATGGAGTCGCCATCTCCTTCTCGTTATCTAGTTCATTTATGTCTAGGGCTTGACAATTAGTTTTTGCCATGAGTTTAGCCAATCCTTGACCTTTTATTAGCTTGGTAGGTTTTATCTTTATATCATACTCTAAGATGGTAGCTATCCATTTTTCTCTTTTACCATCAACTCCATCCTAAGTTAGAATGCCTTTAACTACTGCATTAGGAACATAAGCTATCATGTGAGAGTATAATATGTAGACTCTAAAATCTTTAATAGCTTTTACCAGTGCAAAAGCTTGTTTCTCCATTATTTTGTATTTTAATGATGCATCTCTGAGTGCTTTACTAAAAAAGGCTATAGGATTTCACATCCCTAATCATCCTTTTGTAATAAAATGGTAGTTATGGTGTGTTCTGATGCAAAAGAAAAAATGATGAAGTCTCTATCAAATTGTGGACTCGTGAGGACTGGTGTTTTGGTTAAGGCCATTTTGATTTCTTCAACTGATTGTTGGCCTCTACTGTTGACTTGATACTTGAATCCTTTTTTAGCATGTTATTTAGTAATCTAATGAGTTCAGCTAAGTTAGAAATAAATCGTCTTAAAAAATTTATCTTCCCTAGGAAATCCTGAAGTTCTTTAATACTTCTTGGATGGGGTATCTATAAGATAGCTTTGATCCTAGAAGGGTTAACTCAAATAACATCTTTGGAAATAATGTGACCTAAAAGTTTACCCTCCTCCAGACCGAACAAGGACTTCTTTGGATTTAAAGAAATGCCATATTTCCTGCATTTTAAAAAGACTTGCCTGAGATGGTCCAAGTGTTGTTGATCTTATTTAGAAAAACAATTAGATCATCTAGATATATAACAAGAAAATCATGAATTTCTTTGGCAAAGGCAATGTCCATTGCTTTTTGGAAGGTTGTTCCTACGTTTTTTAGTCCAAATGGAATTTTGATGTATATGAAAGTACCCCATGGTGTTGTAAAAGCAATTTTCTGTTGGTCATCAGGATGAACCAAGATTTGGTTATATCCTGAAAACCCATCTAAAAGTGAAATCCTAGAAGAACCCACTACCCTTTGAAAAACATGATCCATTTTGGGTAAAGGATAGTTATCTTTAAGAGAGACCTTATTTACATTTCTCATATCAACACATAGACTTATTTCCCAGTTTTCTTCCTAGTAGGTACCAAGTTAGACACCCACTCTGAAAATCTAATAGGGGCAATAATCCATGCTTTATACATGCATTTGGTTTCTTTCTCAATTGATGGTAATAACACAGGGTTAATTCTTCTAAATTTCTGTTTAAATGGCTTTTGATTTTCTTTCAAAGGTATAGTGTGCTGAATAATAGAGGTGTCATAGGACTTCAAATCTTCGTAACTACAGACAAATACATCCTGGAATTCTCTCATAAGTTTAACATACTTTAGCTTCTGATCAGGAAGTAAAGATTTTGACAATTTTATCATTTTTGGATTATCCAGTGTTCCTAAGTTGTACTCTTCAATATCTGATTTTAATGGCTCCATTTTAGGTTTCTTGGGAATGTCATTGGAGTCAAATAGATCTTCTAGAGGAGTCAATCCTTTGGGTAAATGATTTTCCTTTAGGTTGATAACTGTTGTTTCTTCTTCAATTATTTCATCTAGGTTCATTTGTTTCAAGTCTTGAATTTCTTTTTGTGTGAATTTTGTAGGATGAAGCATATTTATTGAATTTTCTTCTGAAATGTTAATTTCTATCTCATTTATTTGATTAGAACTAATAATTGTATCAACATCTATGTTAATGTTAAAAAACTCTTCATCTAAAGTTAAAAAATTATTGATATGCATATCACTATCAAAAACCTACCAGTTCTTCAAATTATCAGGGATGGTTGGTCTGTGTCTAATCTCAACAGTATATTGATGATTAGGTTGAAAAGGTAATTTGCAGGTGCTGCCAAGCATAGCTAGACTGTGGGCTTGCATGTTGTGTTTTCTAGGGATAGTTGCAAGCTGAGTTTCCAAAAAAGTGTTGAGAATTTTTATGACTGTTCCTCTATAATATCCTAGTCTAGGATCCCTAATTGAGTAAGTTCTTTTAATCTATTTAATTATTAATTCTGAATCTCTTACGACAGACACCCTGATTTCTCCTAATTTTTTAACAAGTTTAAGACCCAACAAGAGAGCCTCATATTCTGCCATATTATTGGTGCATCTAAAATTTAATCTGTAGGCATGGCTTTCAGCATGATCATTTTCTAAATTGTACACCCAAACTCCTACTCCTGCTCTTGCTCCTAGTTTATTGACTGAGCCATCAAATTCTAAATGCCAAAGGATTTCATGCTCATAATTTGTGTATGGGGTAGTAGGAACTTGTTTTACCGTGGGATTTGGGTTTTCATTTTCATCTGACTTTTCTTTGTTATCTGATATTTCCTGAATATGAACACTTGATTTTTATTTTTCAATTTCTTTTGGTTCTACTGCTAAAACCTCTAAAGTATTGGAAGGACTGGTTTCTGCATTGTAAAGAATGAACAAATCCATATTAGAGTGTACTGATTAGATGGGGGAATTTTGGGGTCTTTCCTAACTACTTACTACATATTTCATCAATGTTTCTGTGTATAGTTTCTTTGGTTGTCCAAAAACCGCTATAGTGGCATATGACATATCCAATTGAAGAGATCCCTGAAGCTTAGCACTCCAGAATCTGGACAATAACATGCCATATTTGGGTGGTATATCTGCTACCACTATGTCCATTAAAATTGTTTTTGTAGGATATTGAACCAATGAAACACACAAGTCTTTTATCATTCCTAAACATCTCACTTGACTAGAATCAAAAGAAAACAAATCTTTGTATGGTCTAGTGATGTCTAGGTTTAGCTTTTCCATTACAAACTTGGGCATGAGATTATGAGATGCACCAGAGTCAAACATGGCATTGTGAAGAATCTTATCATGTATGTTTAAGCTCACATGAAAGGGAGGAATTCCTCCTTCCAATGGTTTTCCATTCACTTCTGGGCCAAAGATTAATTTGGGCTGGTCATCAAAAAGATTAACTGAGTCTTCAGTTCCAGTCATTTTCAGTGATCTATTGATTTGAGTTCGGTAAGCATCATGTTTAGCTAGTTCAGATAATGGGACAGAAATTTTTAGCTTACCTACTTCTGTTTCAAAATTAAAGGGTTTTTCTATTTGGGCCTTTGGATTTTGAACAATAGTATTCTCTCTATTTTCTGTGTTTTCTATGTTTTTCTCCTTTTTAGGAGTAGAATCATGATTCGCTGATTCTCCTAGATCAACCTTTGGAGGTTCTTCCACATTTCCCTTAGAAGGAAGGGAAGGGGAGGGTTGTTTATTGTTTGGTTGATTATCAGAGACATCTTCAATTATGGGGTTAGAAGGATTAGTGTTTGATCTAGAAAGAATTTGTACAGGTTTGATTTTTGTCTTACCTATTTTAGGCTTATTTGGAACTATTTGCTTATTCGTTTCAGGAACATCAATTCTCCTACTTCTTAGATTGTATTGCTTGTGCACCTCAAGTATGGCTAAGTCATATCCTTCTCTAAAGTCGAACGATTCCCCTAATTGGGTTTGCAATTGTTTAAGTATGTGTGCCTCTTGATCATCTTGGGATAAGAAAACTTCTCCTTCATCATCAAGCCCCATCAAATTAATTTGAGTATCTTCTTATGGGATTTCAGAATGGGAAGCTTCTACATAGTTCTCCTGGAAAAGGGGTCTAATGTTTGATCAAGTCCATTCTTTCTAGTGTTTAGGTTTTGATTTTTCTTGAAATTAGGATTTCTCCCTGTATTGGCTTGCTGGCTATCCCAAGGAGATTTCCTTTTAATTGTCTCCACTCTGTCTCATAGTCTATCCATTATTTTAATTATGGCATCTAGCTTTTGTTCAAAAGGTGAGATTTCTTCCTTTAATGGCATCCTCCTTTCACTCCTAGCCTTGGCTCTTTTAGATAACAGGTTGGCTTCAACACTGACTGCTATGCTTTGCATATCTTCCAAAGTAGGGAGGTTTTGTTCACTCAGCTGGAAAGCCATATCAGAATCAAATCCATCTGGGAATTTGATTAAGGCTAAACTAGGTGGGGGCCTAAGATCTAGTGGGATGGCATTATACACACTATTGAATCTAGTGCAATAGTCCTGCACAGTTTCTTGTGGTCCTCTTCTTAGGTATTTGTATTCAGATAGAATCTAAAGGGGGTTTTTCCTTTTCTCCCACTTATTCAGGAATTGTTGATAGAGAGTTCTTAGGTTGTCTATACTATTTGTTGTTAAGACTCTGAACCAGGTTCTAACTTCCCCAAATAAACTTTGAGCGAATATTCTCATTTGCACATCAACAGTATCTATTTCATAAATTTCAAAATAATCAGTCATATTCTTGGTGTGTTGCTGGACTATATAGGTTCCAGTGCCATCAAAAGTAGTGATCTTACTTTGGTAGTCCTGGGGCATGGCACCTAAATTTGCTGGTAGTACCAATGGGGCATATCTGTTGGCTATTGTTGTTGGTAATGGTGAAACAAAAGCTGGGATTGGAATAACAGTGGATGTTTGAGTTTTGGATGGAAAGCTAGAGGTGATGGTCAAATGTGGAGTGGTTTGAGGTTGAGAGATATGAGGGAATGATAATAAGCTTGCAGAAAAAGAAGTGATTACAGAGGGATTATGGGTTTCTTCAGTGCTAAGATCAGATTGTGGTGAGTTCTGCAAATGTCTATCAATTATCAAATTGGTTGCTTGGATTTCTAGTTCTCGGATGAACTCTAGGTCTTGGACTAGGTCTACCAATTCAGAATCGAATGAAGTTCTAAACAAAGAGGTTCCAAAGTATTCATCAAAGGGTAGGTCTTCGAGGTAAATCCACTTAAGAGGACAAGATGAGGATCTGAATGTTGGTCGAGGACTAAGAGAACTTTCTTGTCTTTTACGAATTCTGGGGATCAGATACGGGTTCTCAAACACTTGTGGTGGATTGGGATTAGGGTTAGCTCTAGCGTAACAAGTCCTTTCTGAAGTCAAATTTTTGGGTTTTGTTTTTGGTTTTCTTAACTGATATCAAAAACAACTTCTATGATTTCTTTAAGATGCTTTTAGATTAAAGGTTTAAATTTTCTTAAAGATTTGTTTTAACTGAGGAATTGTCCTTCCGCAGTGGAGTCGCCACTATGTTATCACTCAGATTTTCCTTGAAGTTGTTAGAAGAAGGAAAGGGGTCTGAGGTAACCACAAATCAATCTTTTATGTACAGAATCTAGCCAATCTGTACTCAAATAGGGCTCTCTCTTTATGATTTAGCTTTGTTTATGGGATATTAGGCTAGTTATGAAAGCTTGGGGGGGTTTTGATTTTGTTTGGTGGTGGAATTCAGGAGCAGATGGATAGAACAAGGTATTTCAGACCATTAGGCTATGGAGTCAACTGAAGATGGCTTAATTGGATCAAGTTGATTTAACAAAGGAGAATTTCATAGGCTAAGATAGCTAAACAAAAGACAAATGATAACTTAAAATGGGTGGAATGGTCTTGAACAAGGAGGAAGGGAAATCAAGAATCCTTCAACAAAATCCAAGATGAAAGAAAGAGGGTGCTCATTAACAAAAAGCAATTAAGTATTTTTTGTTAAATGGTCGTAGTGATAAAATATGAAAGCAGGGAGCAGTTAATAATCCCCTACCTATAATAGCTTGGATGAGAACATTAATAAAATAAACGATTTTAAAGATAGAATGCAGTAAAGCTCTTTCTGAAATATAACTTTTCGGTTATCATTTAGATATGAAACACATATGAATATTGATTAAACTAGAAAAACTGTAAAAACATAAGATATAGAATACTTATTTGTTTCTCGTCTGACACAAGTATCCTGTAAAGGTCCTTTGCGTTATTACTTTGTTCCAGCGAGCCATACAAAAGTTATTCAACAGCACTTCAATTCCAAAAGTAAATTGTCTACAGAAATGTCTAAGAATCCACCCTTAGTACTTCGAATAGGGAAGTACTTATACAAAATTTACATCAAAATATCTCCTAACTAAGAGAGATACATTCTAGGAAAACTAAATATCTTTTACATGAATATAGAGACAGATGGTCTTGAAAGTAAAAACTAAATGTGAACTACTTGTTGTTGTCCCTGTTTTTGTTGAAGTAGCTGGAGGCACGTCCTATGAATATGCATCTTGTTGTCTTGTTCATAATTCTGTGCTGGATGATTGATTTTAGCTTTTCATTGATACTCTTTTACCTGTGACTGATACTCTTTACCTATTTTACCATCATTCATCCTTTTTTACCAACATTGATTATGGTAAATACTTCAATTTACTTCACTTTTTATCATGGT
This sequence comes from Pinus taeda, assembly GCA_000404065.3. Classification (NCBI taxonomy): domain Eukaryota; kingdom Viridiplantae; phylum Streptophyta; class Pinopsida; order Pinales; family Pinaceae; genus Pinus; species Pinus taeda. The sequence continues at coordinate 110,587 of APFE030562615.1, forward strand.
AAATCATAAGATGTCTGTCATGCTGGTCTACCAATCATATCTTGGTATTATTGTCCTTGTCAATTTTCTGTAGATTTCATCTGCTTCTGTATATTTTACAAAATTTGGTTGCACTAGAAATAAGTGCTTCACTTCATGCTCAATTTAAAAAAAGTTCTCCAAACTATCATAGAGAACTCTCTCTGTAGGCAATGCCTTGATTGTAGATGAACTAGCCTGACTGTTAGCTTGCTGATGTAATTTGTTGATATAATCATTCTAAAACATTAGCTTGTCATTGATGACTAAAGGACTTGGAAGTCCTTTACTTTGTAAGATACCAAATGTCTCCATAAACTCATCTATGTCTTCCTGCATATTTTCGCATTTACGTTCTAAGCCTTGCATTAGACTCCTTTTGGTCAATACTTTCTTTATTTCGAGGATGGTAGCAGCCATATCCTCAATGTTTAATTGTTCCAACTGATGCCTGTTTCTACTATTTAGAAAGTTTATTAATCTAATAGCATCTTCAAGCTTCCTTCCTAGTTCTTCCTTGTTTTTTTTAATCTCTTGAAGAGCAACTTTCACCAAGTCAATTTGTTCAAAAATGATTTGAATTTATAACCAAATACCATTGGTGGGTCCATAATATCTGTTGAAAATAATACTGAGAGGGGGGGGTGAATCAGTATTATCTAGACCTTTTACCAAATCTTCCTTATTTATACTTTAAATTATTTTTGCATATCAGTACCATAAAATAATGAGCATGAACAAGAAAACAGACAATCACATCAAAGAACACCAGATATAAGGTGGAAACCCAATGTGGGTGAAAACCACCTGCTGCAATATTTCTCTATCTTCTTTCAATTTAGAAACTCCTTTTACAATGGTTTTGTACTGGTGCAGTCATTTACCAGTACGCAGGCTGCAACCTGCAGAGAGCTACAACTCTCTCTCGTTTTCCAGTTTCTCCTAGAAGGGAGCTACAACCCCCTACTTCTTTTCTTACAAGGACCGCTTTTCATAAATTTTCAAACTAGATCCATATACATCAAATGATCATCAAGTACAGATAAATTATACAGTCAGCTGCAATAACCAGATCAACAATAATAGAACTGAACCCAGAACACCTTATCAACAGAAAAGATTCAGCCAACAGAAGATCTTAAAACAGATAAGCAGTTTTCCTTTTTCTGGCCTGCGTCGCTACGCACTTCACCCTCTGCTTCTCTGCGTACACCCGCAGAGCTCCTTCTACTGTACTGCGTGACCATGCACTGCTCCTTTTACTGATCTGCGTACAGTACGCACCCAAATTTACTATCGCGTCGCATACTTGTCAGTAGGCACACACCCAAAAGAACAATCGCGCCGCGTACTGACCCAGCAGGCACGCACCCAGAAGAACAATCACGCCGTGTACCGACACAGTAGGCACGCACTTGAACCACTGTCGCTCTGCGTACCCACGCACTTCTCCTTCGTCGCCTCTGCGTACCCACGCACTGCCCCTTCGTCGCCTCTGCGTACACACACACTCCTTCCTTGTCGCCTCTGCGTACCCACGCACTGCTCCTTCGTCACCTCTGCATACCTCTGATTAGGGCTGAAATACAGTCAGATGCTCAAATTTGAACTTGCACTCGAGAGATCATCCTTCACAGATTGGCTTCCAACTTCTCTTCTATAGATCAAGCTTTTAAACCGAGAACCCAATATTTCAGATCTTAAGATATTCAATGCTCAAAAGATGCCCAAGCCAAATGATCTCCTTTTCTTTATATAGGCAAGATCTTCCTCAAATCATGGACTAATACCACGGGCCAAAACCATGATAATACAATACTGTCGGCTAAATATCATAAGAAACCCCACGTGTGCGCGTTTTACTGCGTTGAAGAGTGTGCACTGGGGTACGCACCTCATGAATGGGTAATCTGCGTAACTGGACGCGGTCCCTGCACGGCATACCTGCGGGTACGCACCTCCTGAACTGTTCTCCTGCGTACTTCTTT
>APFE030562615.1:115008-128356 GCA_000404065.3 Pinus taeda
GTCTCTATCTTATTTCAATTTAGAAACTCCTTTTACAATGGTCTTGTACTGGTGCAGTCCTTTACCAGTACGCAGGCTGCAACCTACAGAGAGCTACAACTCTCTCTCATTTTCCAGTTTCTCTTGGAAGGGAGTTACAACCCCCTACTTCTTTTCTTACAAGGACCGCTTTTCATAAATTTTCAAACTGGATCCATATACATCAAATGATCATGAAGTACAGATAAATTATACAGTCAGCTGCAATAACCAGATCAACAATAACAGAACTGAACCCAGAACACCTTATCAACAGAAAAGATTCAGCCAACAGAAGATCTTAAAACAGATACGCAGTTTTCCTTTTTCTGGCCTGCGTCACTACGCACTTCACCCTCTGCTTCTCTGCGTACACCCGTAGAGCTCCTTCTACTGTACTGCGTGACCACGCACTTCTCCTTTTACTGATCTGCGTACAGTATGCACCCAAATTTACTATCGCGCCGCGTACTTGTCAGTAGGCACGCACCCAGAAGAACAATCGCGCCGCGTACTAACCCAGCAGGCATGCACCCAGAAGAACAATCGCGCCGCATACCGACACAGTAGGCACGCACCTGAACCATTGTCGCTCTGCGTACCCACGCACTTCTCCTTCGTCGCCTCTGCGTACCCACGCACTGCCCCTTCGTCGCCTCTGCATACACACGCACTCCTTCCTTATCGCCTCTGCGTACCCACGCACTGCTCCTTCGTCACCTCTGCGTACCTCTGATTGGGGCTGAAATACAGTCAGATGCTCAGATCTGAACTTGCGCTCGAGAGATCATCCTTCACAGATTCGCTTCCAACTTCTCTTCTGTAGATCAAGCTTTTAAACTGAGAACCGAATATTTCAGATCTTAAGATATTCAATGCTCAAAAGATGCCCAAGCCAAATGATCTCCTTTGCTTTATATAGGCAAGATCTTCCTCAAATCATGGACTAATACCACAAGCCAAAACCATGATAATACAATACTATCAGCTAAATATCATAAGAAACCCCACGTGTGCGCGTTTTACTGCCTTGAAGAGTGTGCACTGGGGTACGCACCTCATGAATGGGTAATCTGCGTAACTGGACGCGGTCCCTGCATGGTGTACCTGCGGGTACACACCTCCTGAACTGTTCTCCTGCGTACTTCTTTATTTTCATCAAAATGAAAGCCATGCCATGGGTGTTGCCATCAAGTACAACATCTGTAATATCATACCAGAAACATAATGCCAACAATATCTTTTTGATATTAGTCAAAGGATTTTCAAATGTAAGATCTTTTTCTAGTGTTTTAATTTGTTGAGTCAAGCCTTTGTTTTCTCTCATCTCTTCGGCAAAATAGAATTTTGATACATCATATTTTTGCTCTAAAGTAATGAATTTCTCTTTTACTTTTTGTAGTTCAGTGACTTGGAGCTTCATTTCCTCCATGGACTTGACCAAATCTTTTGTGCTATGATTTGAGGTTCTTGCCTCTGATGTACCTGTACCTGTTACTTCTATAGTTGTAGCTATTTCCAAAGGGACATTTGGTGCTAAAGCAGTTGCCAATGTAGAACGGACTGCTGTAGAAACCAATGGCACTACATTTTGAGGCTATGTGGTCGACTCACTCTGCTTGTTTTGTAGTGTTTTCTCTAATTCTTGCTCTGTCTCTTTTAGTTGCTCATTTAGCTTAAGGACCAAGTCCATAAGCTCTTCTTCATTTTTCTTCTCAATAGCTTCAGCAGTCAGAGGGTGAATGAGTGGTGGCAATTTCAACTACTTTCTCAGTGCAACTATATCTTCATTCATTTTCTTTATTAGGCTCTCTACAGCATTGATATTCTTTGGGTTATGGCCCAACTCAATAATCAATTCAACCAATGATTTGATTATATTGTCCTTTGCCTGTGAGGAGGCCTTTTCTAGTTGCAATTGGGCAGTAGTGTTGTTCAATGAATTTTGCAACCTATGTGCCATCATTTCCTTGCTTGTCAGTGTAAAATAAACCATCTCCCATGTTTCCTTATGCAGTTCTATCTGATCTATGGGGTGGATATCTTTAGCTAAGACTTCAAAATCAATCTTGAGGTAGTCTACAAATGACTTGGGCTGCTGTACTGTGGGCTTTAGAAATCTCATCTGCATTTTTCCTTCTTTGATGTCATAAGTTAACATCAATCTGGTTTGATTTGTAGGGGCCATCCTCAAGTATTGAGCATAGGTTTGGGACTTCAGCTGCTCATTCTTAGTCTTTATCTCCTTGAATTTTCCTTTTATTTCTATGATCTTCTCAGATGAAGATATGAAAGATGAAACTTCGGCACTTTGTTGTCTTTCAAGCTCTTATCTTTATGAAGTGGAAGGTGTTCCACCTATTGGGAATGTATGTAGACTATCTCCACCTTCTTTTCTCAATCTCCCTGTTGTTTCCTCAAATAATTCTTTCTCTAAATATGGATTTAGCCTGTGCTTCTTAGCACCAGGCTGGTCTGAAAGACCACTGGCAGGGGTAGCTACTTCCCTGTCTCTTTTCAAGTTATTTTCCTCATTCAGAGGAGTCTGCACAACGGAGGGGTTTCCCATATTAACCTGAGGTAGATGAGGTTGTGGTGGAGCTTGTTCTTCAGAGATTTAAGGCTGCTCTCACATCTCTAATTGTTCTGATGCTGGAGTACTTGTTCCCTGGTCTTGTTCATGTGGTGATTTTGCTAGGGGAGCATTAGTTTCTTGTGTGTATCTTTGAGAAGTCTCTACTGTAGAGGCACTAGGCTTTGGTGTTGGCCTTTGAGTAGATTCAACTGGTACCTATTCACAAGAGTCTAGGTCAAGTCTCTTTTCTAAGTCTTACATCACATTCTCTACCTCAATTTGATCACTATCCATTTCAACTAGAGTTCCTTCCCTCCATTCATCCATATTTGCACACTGTTCTATCTCAGGGATTCTGTGATGGATATAGGGTGACAGCTTATGTTTCATTCTCCTATCACAAATGAAACCTTGTGGATCATATTTCCAAGCAAAGCTTTTCTTTAGTCTCATTTTTGTTTCTATGATTTCTTCTACTTTTTTCGTTGCTTCTCTATTGTTGCACACAAATGGGCCTAAGTGGTCTTTAATCCTCAATTGGGTTTTCTTCTTTGCCTTGGTGAAATGAATTTGAACAGAGTTTAACATTTGCTTATAATATTCCAGGGCAAACAATCTCATAGGTACATACTTAGGCAGTTTGAAAGGAGGGAGTTCACAACCATAGATTCGGATATCAGTGTGATTCTGGTACAAGTACCAGTCACCTATTCTGTACTGCTTTGACAGTTGAAGGATTCTCTTGATTTCATCACTAATCCTAGGAGGAGGGCTTCCTGTCAGCATGGTGGTCACAGGGTGGACAAACTGGTTAATGAATTCATTGTATGAATAAGGACAAGTATAAGAATAGTGGAAAATGGAAGTCCAAAAAATGACTGATCTGGGATTACCCTTTGTATCAAGTTTATTTATAGAGAATGGGAACTTGTCAGACTAATAGTAAAGGAAAAGGTAATATATGACTGTAGAATACTTGAATACCTTTTCATTTTCTAGCCTCATGAACTCGTCATGGATTTTCTCAACAATGAAAGTAGCATAGTTATATTTGACAGCAGGAGGCTGAGTAGGGGTAAAAATGGACATTAAAACTAGAGTCAATTCATCCACATACTCACTAATGTTGAAACCCATGACCGCAACTATCATATTGACTATATTTTTGCCTATCTTTGTGAAAAAAGATGCCACATAGGGAGGAGGATCTTTGAGTTGATGTTGTTTATCCATAAAAGTCTAGCAAAGGCGACTGAGTTTAGACTAGGACAATTTAGATGCTTTCTCTAGTAATTCTCCAAGGGAAATGGGAGTGAGGTCTTGACTGGGTTGAAACTGTAGCATTTCATTGATTGAATCTGCAGTAATTGTGAAGAGAATAGTTTGATTGGGGGACATTATTGCTCTAATAGTGGGATTATAATTGGATTGACATTGATGGATAATGTTAGGGAAAACACACACAGATGCGAGCATGTACCTTGGGAGATTTGATTCCCAAAGTCCTATGGTATCAAATCCATTCATGTAATTGTCCCGACATTGACAAAATACTTTCAAGGAGCTTTTATCAGTTTCAAGGTCTTTTATTTGAAAATCTTTATCTGCTAAAGGCAGGTAATCCAAATCTCTATGAAGAGTAGTGATAGGAGGTATATTGAGGGCCACGGGGGTTTCTTTTTCTAGTTCTTGTGAATTCAGATAAGAAAATGGGGTTTTCAAGTAGAGTTGGTGAAAACAGAGAGTCTTGGGACTCTTCAATTCTAAATTCTACAACTAAATTGTAATGAATTTTTGGTTTTTCAAAGTAGTCGAAGAGGAAATCAAGTATTTACAGTGTTTCTGGAAGGAAACTAGTAAATACTTGTTTTTAAGTGACAGACAATGGAATGCAAATTCACTGGGTGCAAATGGTGGACTGGAGCGGCGTCAAACTACAAGTTTCAGGGTAGCTGATGGTTGGAGTACGAGCTGGTCAACTTCTACATTCTGGTTGCATGCATGAGTTTTCAGAATAAGGACAGAAAACTGTATGAACTTTGTTTTTATGCAAAGTCAAAGCTTTTGGTGGGTTTGTGATATGGACAGGTGGCGTCAACGGGGAGGCTACTTGATGTTTTGTCTTTAGCGGAAGGCAGTAAGCAGGTTTCATCGCACTGCTAGTGGAGGGTAAGTGGTATTTGGGTGAGACCGCGGGATTCCATACGCTGCTTAACACGTAGCAACAGTACTATTCATGAAATTGCTCACTATCGCAAGGTAAAAGTCGACCACAGAGGCCCATGCGATATGCGCAATGACCGTCAGATCTGCAGGATCCGATCGGACAGTCGTCAGGGAGCTGAAGTGACTAACAGATACGAAGGGTGGGCCCGATATAATTTAAAGAGATTAATCATATAAGAGGTGATTCGATTGGTTATCGAGTTATTAATTAGTCCGAATGACGTAATTAATCCTCATTAAATGGTGGCGGGGTTGGGTTCTTAATTAACTATGGATTAGTTAATTAATCTCGTTTATTTATTTGTTTTATGGTTATATTTAACCGAGGGGTGAGATATATAATGATTTGGGGTTCTGTTTAATAATATAATACAGACGTGGGTAATTTTGTTTTATAGAGGAATTATATAATAAACATTAGTGGTTAATTTCACAAAAGTGAATGGGAAAGCGCTAAGTCCAATATTTTCCAAAAGTATCTCATCGTATAACATATTACTTAGGCTAAAGTGTACAAAAGGGTTTTCATGCAGATTTGTTTCAATTTCCCTAAGTAAAATAGGATTTTACTTAGTAAAAGTTTTATCAATATGAGATGAGTATGTGGGGGGGGGGGGGGGGGCAATGTTGATGAAGGGACTTCAGTACTTTAGGCATTTCCAATTATAGGGCCGAGGGTCCAGTCCCTCCAAAAGTCAGAGAAATGCTCTGAGCCCCTTTAACTCTGGTAATTACCTTTCGTGCTTTAGGAATTAGTGAAGATTTTTAAGGGAATGGATAGAGAAGTTAATTATTTTGACTTTGAATGTTGATGTGCCTTTCCATGTGATACATGCCTTTTCCTAGTGATGAAAGTAAAAGATTTAAACATTTAAACTTATCATTCACCACATATTTATTCTGCAACCATCATCCACTTACCATGCCTACTTTACCCTAGCATTTTCACTTCTTTATTAGAGTGCACTTAGACTGACAAACCCTTATCAAACTTTGTTTTCTTTTACATAGTGATGTCTATCTAAATCTACACTTATTACATCCAAGGGCTTAGATTAAACCGTTGAGCTCCTTTTATTCACTTTACCTATCTACTTATCTGTCAAGATTAAACTGTTTGGTGAGATCTTTATTCTCTACTTCTAAAACATGAAATAACTAAGTTGAAGATGTTTGGTTACCCATGAATTGTGGCAAAGGCGACAAGCTGCACACAATCTTTTATTATAGAAAAGTAAAAACGTAGTGGCAATTAGACTTATACACTTTCTTGGTCATTTATTTTTGTTGAAGTTCATTTTCTTTCATTTTTTTGACCTCTTTTTTATTCTTTTCACCATTTTATTTGTTTTCTAGGGTATACCCTTTTTACATTTTTTTATTTTTTGATTTTTTCACAAATGTGGAAAACCTTTGCAACAAGTAAAGGTATGAACATATTTCAAAGCTAAACCAAGTCAATCATGATATATGACACCTATTGGTATAGGGGCATAACAGACTACAAGGGGATCAAAAAGCTCCTCTGAGTCAGAGTTCGAGACCACATATTTTTCTACCCTGCTAAGATGTGAGACAATAACATCTAGGCAGAAACAGATGTTGCATAGCAGATGTTCGATGTCCTCTTGACCTCCAATTTTTTTTGTAATTATCCACTAGCTTATCTTTGAGAACCATGCAGAAGAGAGTATCCATTTGTTGGTGAACTGCAAGAGAATGGAGAAAATGAAACCTTCATTTTCTGAACTTTCTCAGATCAAGAATCAATTTGAGGCCTTCTACTCCAAAATCTGAATTAGAGAAGTTATAAGGGCGGTCCCTAAACTCCTTTGATTCCAGTTGAAGATTTTCCTTCCGGACTTCGAGAGGAACTGAATTAAAATAAGTTGTGAAAAAGTCCCAACCGAACTACTTGTGCCACCTCTGCGACTAGCCATTCTTTATTGAGGAGGCATAGTAGCAAAGAGAAGAGAGTTGTCCTTGTAACCTTGGGGAAAACAATGACCAACAAGATTGGCAGTAGAATAGAGCCCAGACTCTTTAAAGCTTGACCAAAGTATAAGAAAGTTGTCTCCCAAATTCCACTATTAGGCCCCATGTATAAAAACAACTTGTAAATCCCAACAAACTATATGCAAGAACCTCTGAAATCTCCAATTGTAATACACAACATTAACATTGGGCAATTGCACTATGATGTTAAAAACCCACCCAAAGTGAGGATGAACCACAAACTTGACCACGATAATATGAAATGGGGTGATGCAAAGAGAATTTTCCACTTCCAAAACTTTAGTTGCACAACAAAGAATTTGACTAGAATTTATAAAGGAGGAAGGTATCAAGCACCCGAAACCCAAGTTTCACTATCAAACTAAAAGACTAAACTTTTTCACTAAAACCACATGGAGAAATTACAAAGGTACCAACAACTACAAACTAAGATGGGGCAGGGAAAAGAAATACCTACAAAATCAGTTTCTTGGAGAGTCGAGGTGGGTAAGACAACCACCAATTCAAAAGATGGCCCTCTCGTTGTACTGTAAAAGAAGAATACGAAGAAATTGTCCCAATTCCTCCCTCATGTACCTTAAGTAAATGACCAAAAAGGATTGAGTATTACCACGAATACGAGAATCACCATCAACTTCACCAGAGTGATAAAACAACCCTCCCATACAAATCAAGCTCACTGTAACCAAAAAATGTGAACAACAAGATGAGGGCAATACCTCACCACCACCCGAAGTATCATCATACCTTCGCCAACCTCTCTGCCCCCATGCATTTATAATGAGGGGATGTTAATTGATTACCCCAAACGAGAGAACTAATGTGATAACACGCCATTATAAGTTACAAACAAGTAGTGATATCACATGCCATTATAAGTTACAAACAAGTAGTGATCACCAAACACATTTTTAAGAACATTCTCCTCTTAGCTTACACCCCATAAAGAATCTAATCTTCTTCTAATTAAATGAATAAACATATCTAAAAAAATTAGGAAAAAATTACACAAATACATGTATATAAAAATGTACATTATAAACATATCTAAAAATGTTTAGGAAAAAATTGAACAAATATATAGAAATTTACATTATTATAGATGAGCTCTCAAATAAAATATACGACTTAAGCGCTCAAATAAAATATACAACTTAAAGAGAGAGCTTATAACTACATGGAAATCAAATAATTATACACACATTTATTAAAAAGAGGCTATAACGGACAAACATTTTTAACCATCACACTGCATTAAAGCAACATAAGGACTCCAAAGCATTTGCAGAGGGGAAGCTATGACCTACCAACGATTTTAAAATTTTAAAGGACAAACGCATAAATCGGCATAAGGATTCCAAAGCAGCATCAGGGACACTAGAGTTGCTCAATTTACCCCGCCCTGGCTGCTCCATAGCTTTTTACTAAATTAGGTAAGACCAACAAATGATAAATCCATTTCTGCACAAGTGAATCTTGCATGATTTCCAAGAACTTTTTGGATGCGGAACAACAACTCGTTGGCCTCGACTCCCTGCAATTCTTTCCCTGAATTGAAATGGTTTCGGTATCATATGAAACGAAACTTTATGTTTAAAAACGGAATGGTTTCTGTATCAGGATCCCTGATGTTGCAGGATCTCTGAACCATGCAATGAACCATGGTCCCTGATGTTGCAGCATCTCTGAATTTATTGCAGGGTCCCTGATGTTGCAGGATCTCTGAACCATGCAATGAACCATGGTTTGGTTACACGTATATACGTTGTTATGGGATAATATGGGGTGAAGCAATGCACAAAGCGTTGTTTATCCATGCTACAATTTTGTTACCACGGTGAATTTTTTTTCTCATTTGAATTTAGTAAATTTAAAAATAAAATTAGGGGGTGGGAGTGTGTAAATTTAAATAGATTTTTTTAATGGGAAAAATGAATTCAACGCTCTCAAAAATAAAGTTATATGAACCCATGTTGTTAGAGGATAATATGGAATAAAACAATGAACAAAAATGTTGTGTATCCAGACTACAATTTCACGATATAAATCTAAATAAAATTTCTCTATATAAATCTAAATAAAATATCCGTGAAAATGTAAATCTGTGGGAATGCATAAATCTAAATAAATTTTTATCCAAAAAAATCTCTCAAATTTACTCAAAATCATGCCGGAATTTCTATGGTTGTCTATGACATATTTAAACTACGCGATGCATGCATGTCCGAGGCCATGTGTTAAGCGAAGCACAGAAAGGACAGTACGCGCACGACCCCTCACAAATGCAAGAGGCCTGGAGGCTAGAAGAGAGTATTAATGGCATTGGCATTAGTGAGGGCGCTTAACGTTCGCCATAACTTTTAACCTACTCCCAGCTTATAGATGTTATAAAAGTACATGGTGACAGGAACGGCCTTCAATATTGCTGCCACAGGTGAGCTAAGGGGTGGGAAATTGATCAGAAATTGGAATTCGACGGGTAAATTGCCAGTCAGAGGCAATTATGGGGGCATTGCAGTTCCCGTCACCTTCAGATGTTCAATAGGTTTGAGAATTAGGCTTTTAGTTTTAACTGTGAATTTTGACAGGTGGGTTGGATGTTGAATTTGAGATCCAAAAATCCAACCCCAACATTGAGCGCCAGTCATTGCTATATAAGAAAAATATAAAGATGTCAAAATGAACTAGTGAAAGTTGAATGTCAATTGTTTCAGGAAGGAAAACAAAAGATGAGGCAAGAAAGATGGGAAATGATAAATCCTGAGTACGCTTCTCCTATGTTTTGCCCGTCTCCACCTTTATCAGAATGCAGCGCCTCACCTGGACGTTCCAGCACGGCCTCTGCTATGTGTCCCTGGACACTGCTTCCCACATCGAGCGTGCCCTACAAATCCGGCGGCGGCCAACCCGATTCTTTCAGATGCATCACCTCCATGCTAAACCCTAGCGGCCAAATATATTCCCTCGCGGCGGCGGTGGCGGGCGAGCTTCTCTACGCCGGCTCCGACAGCAAGACCATAAAAGTATGGCGGCTGCCGGATTTTGAAGAGCACGATCGCCTCAAGTCCGGTTGCGGCAACGTGAGGGCTCTCATCGTTGCTGGGGACAAAATTGTGAGCGCGCACGGTGACAACAAGATGCGCGTCTGGCGGCGGTCGCGCTCGAATCCGAACGCCCACAGGCGCGTGGCCACGCTCCCTACGGTTAATATATTCCAGAATTTCATCAGGCCGTTGCTCAGTGATGGCTCCGGGAAGGGCGGCAGCAGCAGCAGCAGGGGCAAGCACTCGGATGCCGTGACGTGCCTTGCGTATGATGCGAACGACGATTTGCTTTACTCGGCGTCGTGCGACAAAACGGTGAAGGTCTGGAAACTTTCGGAGAGCAAGTGCATTGAGACGATTGAAGCTCACAGCGAGGCTGTGAACGCCATCGTTGTCAGGGCCGACGGTGTCGTTTTCACCGGTTCCGATGACAGCAGGGTAAAGGTGTGGCGACGCGGTTGGGGACAACGAAAGCACGACCTGATAACGACACTTTACATGCAGCGCTCTTCGGTAAAAGCCCTCGCTCTGGCCTACTCCGGTGGCCTGCCCGTTGTCTACGCCGGCTGCTCCGATGGGTATATTCACCACTGGGAAAACGACCAGCTCTCAGAATGGGTATATCACTATGTGGGTTTTCTCCGAGGGCATCTTCAGTCCGTTCTCTGCCTCGCCACCGTTGCCGACCTTTTGCTCAGTGGCTCCGCTGACACCACGATTCGCGTCTGGAAACGAGAGGCCGGCGGCAGGGGAATGTGTTGCTTGGCGGTCATGGAGGGGCACCGCGGCCCCGTTAAGTGCATCGCTGCCTCCTCTCATTCTAACAGCAGCAACGTCTTTATTGTTTACAGTGGGAGCCTCGATGGAATGCTGAAAGTCTGGTTGGGTTGTATGGAGAGCACCGTGGATTCTCGCCTTGCAGCCACGGACCACGACCACGATGTTGCCAGCACCGATGACTATTTCGTACTTCGCAAGGCCGAGGAGGAGGAGGAGCAGGGGGGAGGGTAGATTCTCATTCTACTCTTCTACCCTTCCATTCATAATTCCGTTCATGTTTGTCGGAAAAAGTTCAATCTTTCTGTAGCATAAAACTTTTCTGTAGCATAAAATGTTGAAAACGGACAATAAAAAGACAAGCCCGGTATTATCCACTTGGGTATTTATTATGCTTCTTCAACATTAAATCAAGGATATGGTGGTCATTAAGGTATTTATGCATATGGTAGAAATTTAATGAATAAAATTGATTTGAAATAGGAAGGATAGATAAATACTTTGGCAGTAGTTAGGTTGGTCATATGTATATGGCAATAAATTAAATTCATCCTAAATTCAAATTACATATCAAATTCCAGCCATCACAAAATTGAAAACGCTTTTAAATTGATTGTCACACTATTATATATTTAGTCCATTTTACTTTCAATAGAAATCTGAAGCACGTTCCATTTAAGGCATTCACTGCAATGGAAATATGCTGGGGTCTTTGTTGCTTACATCTGTGATTTATATTTAGTATTTGTATGGCTCAAATTTGCTGTTTTTCTTTTAATAATTTAAATAGTTCCATCCAATAATCAACCATAACAAAGAGACTATAATGATGTAATTAATTTTGGGAGGAGGTTGGTGGGATAGCAGATGTTCATTTCAAAATGTCCACTTCCACTCTCATTCTCGTCATAATTATTCATAAATTGTCATATAATTAATATTAAATCATATTTTATTATATTTGACGACAATAATGACAATGAATGTATTATATGAATAGTTCGAGCCCTTTCTTATACCATGCAATCTCAATGCTAATGGAGGAGCCAACTCTTCCTTCTATGGGGTGTTCAAGTCGTTTCTCTTCAAGTGGGTTCTTTGTGCGTTATTTAAGATGTTATTTTTCAGAGGTGTTTTTGCTTATCAAGAAGTTTTTTCAAAAGTGTGATTGGGAAAGTGTGATTGGGAAAGTTTGTGTTTGTTTGTTTGTTTGTTTTTTTTTGTGTTTTTTAGTGGCAAGAAGTTATTTTTTATTTTTTGTGTTAAAGGTGATGAGGTAGTTGAAGTTTTTGTTGGTTTAGGTTTGGTTTGTTGTTCTAATAGTATTTATTTATGGTTAATTAATTTTTATGGTTAGAATTTGAAGTCTTGGATTTAATGATGAAAAAAATATGTTTTTATTTATATCTATGCAAATGGATTTTCTATCATCGAGTATGACATTTTAGAAGTCTCTTATTCTCAATTCTAGCCCATGGTTTTGGGGAAACTTAGATATGTCCACAAAGCCCTAGTCTCCCTTTTACAATTGTTTGATCAATTCTCTTTTTTTAGCTCTTGTTTAAGAACGTCTCCCATATTTTCCCTTACACTTTTTGGGTTCATCCTCTTTTCTAGGGATTGGATTAGCTCTTGAAAACTTCCATTTTTCATTTCATGAAACTAAAAGAGATTGCATTTCAATGTGTGTTTGTACTTGCATGGAAGTGGATTTCAATTAAGGGTTCCATCATAAACTATGTTGATAGGTGAAAATTATCGCTGATCCTAGAAGCTAGACTATAAAAGTTTCTTCACAATGCAAGAATTGCTTTGAAACATAACACATTGTAGCTCATTGTCCTAAAGGGTAAAGAAAACACAAGAAATATCAGAGTAAATCAACCTAGTGGGTGGCTCTTCAAAGAACCACTAGATAGTCTCGTCTTTCATTAGTATGCCATCACCAACAAATCCTTCAATTCAATATCCTATGCCTTAATAAACTCAATAGGAATTAAATTCCAAAAACTGAACACTAACAAGCTCAAGTCTCCTGATTTGGACAAGAACCATAAAGCTAGTTAGGTTCTTGGTTTATGTTGAATTGGGTTACCCAAGTTGAATAAGTTGAGGCTTAAGAACAAACAAACCCATCACATCAAGAAAATCCAAGCTTGATAGAAATAGAAACAACTCACAACAAATGACAAAGAAGTTTGGACAAGTGAATCAACAAGAATTTTTAATAAATCTAATAGAAGTCTAGACAAAAGTAGGGAAGAAGTTGGACTACTAATTTAATTAATAATAATATATTGTTTTTCTCTCTTTTTGTATAATTGATTTGTAAGAATATATGCATATAAAAAAAAAATAGATTATAATTCTTTTGGGTATCTATCAAAATAGAGTATTGAGTTTTAAATTGTACTATCAACCATAAACCTTAAACCTTGAAAATATCTTTATTTTTTAGAATCAAATCTAACTTTTAAATTGTACTATCAAACCTGAACCTTAAATCTTGAAAATATTTTTATTTCTAGGAATCAAATCTAACTTTTAAATTGTACTATAAACCCTAAACCTTGAAAATATCTTTATTTTGTAAAATCAAATCCTCTTGACATGGGCTCCTTATCAAATGATAAAACAAGGCACCATAATAATTTAAACATACAAGAACTCTTTATAAAATAAAATAACATGT
>APFE030562615.1:128366-144263 GCA_000404065.3 Pinus taeda
ATCAACCTAGTGGGTGGCTCTTCAAAGAACCACTAGATAGTCTCGTCTTTCATTAGTATGCCATCACCAACAAATCCTTCAATTCAATATCCTATGCCTTAATAAACTCAATAGGAATTAAATTCCAAAAACTGAACACTAACAAGCTCAAGTCTCCTGATTTGGACAAGAACCATAAAGCTAGTTAGGTTCTTGGTTTATGTTGAATTGGGTTACCCAAGTTGAATAAGTTGAGGCTTAAGAACAAACAAACCCATCACATCAAGAAAATCCAAGCTTGATAGAAATAGAAACAACTCACAACAAATGACAAAGAAGTTTGGACAAGTGAATCAACAAGAATTTTTAATAAATCTAATAGAAGTCTAGACAAAAGTAGGGAAGAAGTTGGACTACTAATTTAATTAATAATAATATATTGTTTTTCTCTCTTTTTGTATAATTGATTTGTAAGAATATATGCATATAAAAAAAAAATAGATTATAATTCTTTTGGGTATCTATCAAAATAGAGTATTGAGTTTTAAATTGTACTATCAACCATAAACCTTAAACCTTGAAAATATCTTTATTTTTTAGAATCAAATCTCTTGACATTGTGCTTCCCTATCAGATGATAAAAAAGGCACCATAATTAATTTAAAACTCAGAACCACATTTATTTTTTTTGAACATTTTTAGTTATAAACAATTTATATATCTCTCTCTCTCTATATATATATAATATGTTTTGTTTTTATTTGCCTTGGTGCAAAGTAGAAATGGCATACGCATGGTGTTTGGGGAGTTGTTAGGGAAAGTTGTTATTCTTTGCTCTATGGAAAATGGAAATATCATATTCATATAGTCTGAGAACTAGTTCGAAGAACCAAGCAAATGCATATATACTTCTTCAAGGTTTAGTTTAGGTCTTTACTACAATCTAAATAATTTGGTGATTATCAGAGATGTGAGGATTTCAATTCTACATCTTGTTGTAGATAACTTCGCATGAGAAATTCAATTGAAATACTTAAGAGAATTAAAAACCTCATATCAAATTTAAGAGAATTAAAAACCTCATATCTAATTTACAATCCTTGGTATCTTATGTTATGCCAACATAATTAAGAAGCTAACAAAATGGCCAAGAGGGGAACAAGCTTGGCCATGGGAACCTTATGGATTAATGGGCAAGAGGAACAATGTTGTATTCCTTAATGGCGTGAATTTTTTTAAATATTAAAGGGCCCAATGAGGGTAGGTTGCAAGTGGTGCCATCAGAGGTTGTTAAGCATGAATAAGGTATGTTTTACCACTAAACGAATTAAATGATAGGGGAGTCATACACCCATATTGTATCTCCCACAAGTGTGAACATGAGAAAGTGGTACAAGCATAGTAAGTATGCAATTTTTGTTTCATGGGACGCTGCAGGATTTGTGTATCTAGTACAAACTATCTCAACTCATGTTGGTCAACCTTGCGTTATGAGATTTTTTGGAAATTTGGCGTGGATACAATCCACAACCCATTCAATGTATCAAACTATTATGAGTTTGGAAACGAGATGGAATTGGTAAGAAATGCATGGATTGGAGGATATCTCTTGCATCATTATAATCATTTGGGAAGAATGGTGATGTTTCAATGTAGAGTTTGGCATCATGAGCAATTGTTCCTAATCAACTCTTGTGATGTTGAGCAGAGGAATGTGGTATGGTATCATTATCACTACATATATCATGAGGTCACCCCTAGTTTGCGGCTCATGGGAAGAAGTCAAATTAGTTCAATTGCAACTATCAAGCTTAGTTCATAATGGTTGTCTTCATGTCATGACATCAACTACTAGTAGAGCTTGGATACAATTCAAGGTCCATTTGATGTATATTTATATTGTAAGTATGGAAATTAGCTAGAATTTGGAACGAAATGTTAATATCAACAACGATCCCCTACATAAAATGGGAAGGATGGCAGAGTTTCAAAGCATAAATTGGCATCATCCATAATTATGGATAGATCCATTTTATCTACGTAAGAAGCATGAAATTTTTATAGGCTCTAAGGGCACTATATCAAAGGACTACCTATGCAAATGGTAAGCATATCTTGAATTTGATTCTAGTTATATTCGTAATTGGATAGTTTCTCTATGAAGGGTTTCCTAGGTTGAAAGCAATTCTTTCCCACACTTACTTAATCTCTTGAATTGAATTGGGACAATGATGTTGGAAATGGGTTTTGGATTGAAATATAGTCTCTCTACCACAATATTCAGTGGGTTTAGGAGCTTGATCGACTTGGAAGGTGTGTGATATGAATTATGCCCAAAATCCCTAGTAATACTAAGGAAATTCAAGGGCTTTTGCCAGAGAAGTCTCATCAACTACAAACAAATATTTATGAGCTTCAATTAAAATATAATTTGTTGGTCTCTGGTATCACCATAACATTGAAGATGCTTATTTGATTATAAAACTATCATCCAATGGACAAAGGACAAGTTAGCAAGTGTATACGAACAACTAGAGGAGATTAAAATTACCCTTTGTCAAAGGGAGTCAAGACCTACCTCCTCTAGTAATTCACCTTATAAATGCATGTGACAACATTCATGGAAATGGATGCTTCAGGATTCACATTATTCTGTTGATTCAAATGGGATATTTTATTTGAAGGTGTTAATGTGCATTTCGAGATTATTACATATGAACATGGGTATTTAAAGATAATATTATAATCTTTTTAAAATAATTTTTATTTAAATTTTATTTATTATATATAAATTTTTTTTATTTTAAAATATTATATATATCATAAGTTTGGAATAATGTTTGATAAAAATTTATACTTGGTTAAGAGTTATCTAACCAGTTACATCAAGACGCAAGGTATTAGTAGAATTGAAAGCCTACCTTATATACCACTAATAGGCTAATTCCAAATGGAGAAAGTTTTTTTTTATAACAGCCACTTATTCACGATCTAATTTAAGATATCAGTCAATAATAATTATCTCCACTTGCTGATCTTGAAAACTAAATAACTTTTTTTTTTTAAATTACATTTAGTAATATGTATATATAAATGCTTTCTTCTCTTATTAAAAAAAAAAAACAAACTTTACACGGTGTCCATCTAAACTTTAAAAAACATGCATTTCAACTACTCAAAATGATACATATATTTATTAACATAAACCATTTGAAACAATTTTTTACATATTTAATTAAGACATATATTCCTACCATATACGTTTTGTTAATACTCAGATTAATTTAATTCGAATGAATTAAATTTTAAAGCTAAATGTTTGAATGGCATAACCATATCAAATAAACGGTAGCATTTGTGAAAGGTCCCTTTCTAACTATTATATCGGTTGTGTTTAATACAATAAACACATTTTTATTGTTTTGGTCCCTTTCTAACTATTATATCGGTTGTGTTTAATACAATAAACACATTTTTATTGTTTATGTGGAAGATCCAAATTATGTAAAATGAAATGGTCTTTTGATATGTGATTATTAAAATAAAAAAATAAAATTATTTGTGTATTATTTAAATGAATTTTTTGAAATGTTATTCTAAAATTAGAACATTCAAAAGGTTTACTAAAGTTAAATTTAATATCTTTTTACTATTTAATATAATATATTTTTTTAGCTATTTAATATTGGTTGGTTATTTTAAGTTTTTTTTGGAATGAGATTAAAACTTGTTCAGTGGGTATTATCCTTTCTATTAGTTTCAAATCTTATAGGGAAACACATTCAATGGGGGGGTCCTTTTTTTTTATCTCTTTTTCATTTTCTTTTATTCCCCCAAAAAAAGACGTGGGGGGGGCCCCCCTTTTTTCCACCTTATGGAACCTTAACTATACGTGCATTCGGTGGCAATATTAACAAGTAACCTTTATTTGATAATTTGGCAAATACAACTAAAATCACATTATTTAACCCCTCATACACTACCCAATACACTTCAAATTTTAAAAACGCTGTATTTCACTAGATATTGTAGGTATCCATTCTTTTGTTAACATATTTTATACCCTTTCATATTTTTTCATTAACTTTGAGCTCCATTTATTACACTTGCCAATATAAAAACCCTTTGCCCCCTATATATTCCCCAATATATTATGCCATTTTTTTCTCAATATATATCCCCCAATATGAACCCACGTGGTGTGGTATTGCTCCCCCAGTGAAGCCCCCGTGGTCCCATCATAATAAGACTAGTAGGATACATGTCATGTTGGAGTTTGAGATCCCAATTCCAGTTTTCGGTGGTCTTGAGACATCTAGGTCCTAGGCTGATTTATGAGTTTCTGATATATGTGGCTTGTGCGTTGTTGCATATATCTAGGGAAGTTGTTAGTTCACTATCAACCATTTCCTAAGGGGAAGAAGAATAAGAAGAAAGCCCACGAGGTGTAGAATAAACAATGATAGGGTGTATTATTAAGGCAATCCATGATGTGCAGGTCACTGGTTCAAAACTTAGTGGGAAAACATCTAGCCATGTTAAGGGCCAGGGTGGCCCAGGCCAAGTGTGATCCCTCCATGATTTTGACAACTTAGGAGTTTCTCAAGCTAAACGTTAAGTGTGTAATCATCTCAAGACTCACACAAGACTCACACAACTTAAAAAACAAAGTGTGTTTTTTATGTGTTTTTTTTTCTTTTTTCTATGCGGTTCACAATTTTGGAGATCGGTAAATGCTACGTTCACAAAATATTTGTACCGGGCAAATCCATCTGAAGGGATCACTTCCTATCACCTAAACCACAAATTCTGACCTTGAGGGTGTCAAGAGAATTCAACTTGTGATCTCTCAATAGAAAAGGTGCTTTAATAACAGAGACTCAACTAATTGAACTAACCCTCAATGTTGCTATTTAGATTTATGTTGATGTTTAATGTGAGAAATTTATCATAGTCTAGGTGTTGGAATTTTTAATATATATAAAGGACAAAGTCTCTCTCAAAAAGTTGTGTGGAGATTTAAATTTGGAAAGGGACATATAATATGACTACTATAACTAAAGCACATCTTATTACTAATACTTCAATATTAATTTTTATGCATGTATATAGTCCTCAAACTACAACCCTTCTCTATTTGTTTAGTGATTAACATTATTGTAGAGAATATTCCTCTAACCTGAGAATACAATAACTATATAATTATATTATTACTATCCGTTATTACAAATAATGAACAATAATAAATTATATAATCACCATATAATATTAACGAAAACCAGAATTTGAAAGGGGTTCCTATTCCATTCATCTCCAAAATAACATGATACATCATTATGAAAAAATCCATCAATGATGACATTATAACAAGAGCATAGTTCAGAATAGAGACGGCAATCTACTAATCAGCGTGTAATTATCACACATTCAACGATATATATGACCACTGGAGAATCAAATTTTTGATAGATTGAGGCATTTAATGTGTCCAAAGGTAAGAAGATACATTCAAAATAAGGTAATTGTCAGCGTAATTATAGTTCTTTATTTATAAACTAGTTTATATATGCTTTTGTTCTAATCATGTGTCTTTATTCTTTTGTCACTCAACTCATTGATCAATTATAATCCCACCTTCTATTCTAATTCTTATCTCTCTCCATGTTTGATACTCTTCAATATTGCTAATGATATTCAATGCAATTAGTGCAACTTGTATCCGTTTTGTTTGTTTAGTTTGTGTGATCATATCCTTTCCTCCGACTACAATGTGTCCTCCACCAAATTCAAAATGAGGGGCTCAAAAATACCTTACAAGACATGTTAAGTTGACATGACCGAAGTGACTTCCACCCTTACTTGACTTCATAATTTACCTAAATGAGAGGCACAACTCTAAGATCTCTTCCAAAACATTGCCTCTAAAATCAATAAATTCATCCAATTTCCTTTTTCTTTTCCCTGCCAGAATCTTTAGTGTCCTAGTCTAGCACCCAGGGTCATGTTTCTTGGACTAATGACCAATCATGTTCAAAGGAGTTATGTGCTCACTATAGTGCAGTGCATCTTCTAAGTCTAATTGGTCAAAGTTGTGACCTTGAGCTTGGACCCTTCTAGATAACAGAAGCAATCAATCCAAGTCATCATCATCCCTATGACTTTATTTCTACTTCTCTTCTTTCAAGGTTGGATCTTATAACGCCCCCAAGATGACCCCTTATATGCACCTATACAAATTATTATTAGGTTGGTGATATATGTTGTTCTAAGCTTGTGTGCCCATGTGTATATTGTTAATTTTGTAACCTCAATAAATGACAAGTTATTTCCCAACAATTTTCCTTACTAATTTTTAATTAATTTTTCAAGTTGCAGAAAAAAATGTACTGCTAGGATTTTAACTAGTTGATTTACTTTTAAGTGGAAGAAAAATAAAAAATCCAATTTTAAGCACAAATACACATAAAATTTTTCCCTTCAAAAATCGTCTTTTCAATAATAAATTTCTTCCAAGGTTACAAGGGCTTTCCCAACCTAGGAAAATCTTCTCACTAAGAAAATACAAGCTACAACAATTGTTCAAAAATTTTCTAGAGAAAATTCTATGCATTTATAAAATTATATGGCCCTAAGAAATCACCGAGAAAACACAAGATCTACAAATTTGTTCTTACAACCCATTATAAGGCCACATGTGTGGATTGCATGATGTGACATACACACCTTGTACCTATGTCATACTCATACATGTTCATTGGTACTTCCTTTTACCACACGTGTGATGCTACTCCATCCTCGTGCTCACATGTATAATGCTTCTCTACCCTTCTGCATGCACATGTGATGCTACTAGTGTTTTCTACTACACCTGTGGACCACATGACCTCTCTCCCTGCAACAAACATGGAACGAAATTATTGTAGACAATCAATCCTTCGAATTTTTGTTGTTGAGTTTCCTCTTATTGCTACAAATACTCTTGTTGTTTTCTCCAGCATTCAAATGAAAATATTAGGGAAATTTTGAGGTTTAAAATAGTCCTCCTAAGGAAAATAATGATGATGATGATTAACATCCACTAATACCAATATAGCCTATTTGACTTTAAGAAAGTAAGAGATTAATTGAGTTTCTTTAATATTTTATTTCTATGATAAAAACTAAGGGAGACATGTTCCTCGATTGCCATAATTTTGTTAACTTAACAAGTCAAGAAGGTTGGTAGTGTGGCAAAGATTTTGAAAATTAGAACGGATGTGAGTAAGAGTTGGGAAATCTAAGAGAGAGTGACTTTCATCTTCAACCCTCTTAGTATCACAAAGGTGACATATTATTTTGTCCCAACGTGTTTTGGGAATTGATCAATGCCCAATTTCACTTTGAAGCTCATGAGAATTAGTTCTTATTTTGGCAATATTTATTTTCTTCTTAGCACTGGTCAAGTTAGAAAGGTAATTTTTGTTATCAAGATTGGGGTTGATCACTTCCTAAGAGTACTTCAACTTCCTTTTTCCCTCCAACTCCTTATCATCCCAAAACTTATCCTTAAATTTGAAAGTAATAATATTTTTAATATTATCCTTACTCTCCAATATGATATTCTCCTTTACTCCCCCATGGTTTAGCCAAGACTAGGCATCCTTATGCTAGCCTCACTTGAGCCGGAAATGGGGTTTTTTTATAGAGTTAGAGTCAATTTTGGGGAACCTATTGGTTTCCATATTGTATAGCTTCTTTTTATACATGAAATATCTAATCATAACCATGATTTGAATGGGGGGGAATACTAGCTTCAATCAAGAGGATAAAGTAGGGGTTATTTCCTTTAATATTGAGGTTGTAGGTTATAACTTTCTTTTAGATCAACTCAATATTCCTCCATGATTCTCTAGATATACTATAACCCCAAATATCACATCCATATAAAATAATAGGGGTGACGAGAGTCTCAAAGAGGAGCTTGTTTTTACTCCATACTCAAATATTTGTTGACTTACAATTGTTTTCAAGCCCATAATAAGATTTCTGGCCCTGAGTTATTATTTTCTCAATGATATAATGCCTGTTGAGATGATGATGAATGTTGATTCCAAGATACGTGTATGAAGAAACTTTCTCTAAGTTATTATCATGAATGAAATTATCATAGTTGATCTTTTTGTATTTAATTATCATGACCTTAGTATTCTAGATATTAACAATCATACCCATCTTTGAAAACTAATATTGGAGGATTATATGCTTCTTGTAGATATTTTCATGGCTCTTGGCTAGAAGAATAATATCATTAGCGTAAAGGAGAAGAGTAATGACCATACTAGTGAGCCTAGGGCCATCATATCTTGCAGCTTTTAAACAATCTTCTATATTATCAATCTAAAGTCCAAAAAGGGTAGGGGATAGGGGCACCCTTGCTTAACTCCTACATTTCATTTAATTTATTTTGAGCAACTCCCAGTTATCATAAGCTTGGAAATAACATTCTCGTATAGCCTTGTAACAACAATCCTCAACTTGAGTGAACCATCATCTCTTTTATTCTCTTCCATATCTTATCCTAAGGAACTATGTCAAAATATTTTCTAAAATCAACAAAAGAGATCAATTTTATTATTGCGAAATTCCTCTGAAATGATCCTAAGAGTAATAATATGGTCTATAGTTGAGTGATGTCTCTTAAATACAACTTTCCCTTTAGCTCTTTTCCCATGGATTTCAATCCAAATGCTAATCTTCTTTTTCAAAAGAAGTCAATAAAGCTTTACTACCAACTTGAGGAGTTTGTGTATATGAGGGATGATGATAGACTTTCCCATTTTGAAATGTCAATTTGGTAGCCTTCAATATCTCTAGCTTTCCCATTAGCAAGTCACTTAATCCCAAACTCCATCTCTAGCATAGAAAATGTATCCTCCTCTGTAGGAGTGTTCAAGATGGTACCCATGGTATTAAGGGAATCACAAAGATTCTTAAGATATATATCCAAGTTCTTTAAGGGGATCACATTATTTTCTTTCATTTTATGAACAAGAATATTCCTCCAAAACTTTCTAGGCTCAACTTTAGAAAGATGGAGAAGATTCTTTTTCCTCCTACTTATATAGGATCTTTTCTTCCTTTTGATGAGAGATTTGTATATAAAATAATAGTAAAACAATAAAATAAGACATGAATTTTAAAGTCAAAGAAATAAAACTATTTGTTATATTGTATTTTTGACTTATCTCCTTATATGTTTACTCAAAGTTCAATTTTGGGAACTTGTTGGATGCATAAATTAGATTAGTACCCACTCTGCATACTTTTGAATAGACTCACATTGAGAAAAATTTTAAATACATGAAAAAATGTATTTCTTGAAAGAAACATATGTTTTCATGTATTTTCAATTTTTCTAGTGTGGGTCACTACTCAAAAGTATGCATGGTGAGCACTTGTTGGATACATAATCTAATTTCACATCCAATGAGTGCCCACACTTGAAATTTGAGTAAATTTATAAGGAGATAAGTTGAAAATATGATTAAAAAACTAGTTTTCTTCATTTCGCTGCAAACATATTTACCCTTGGGGACTACATCATCATATTGAATCTTGTTGGTTCTTCTAAATATGATTTTGTTAGTAAAATTTGCATTTTGAGGCCCATTTTTTAACTTAAAATTCCCCTAATGGTCCTTTTTCACCCAATCATTGAAATTTCCTTCTCTCACAATGTCTTGTGCTCAAGATGTGTCTTCTCCCTTAGCTAAGTCTTATTTTTATAAGTTTGATTTATTGACCAAATCCACAACTCTAATCTCCAAAGTGATTGATGGTTGAGATTAGATATCAACATCTCTTGAGATCAATGGTTGAGATTTATTTAATTCACTAATGCAAATAATCTTAGCATTTCATTATATTAACTCACTTTTATCATAAAAACAAATTACTTTAATATATAAAGTAATTGATAAGGTTAATATTCAACTAGGTGAATTCCACATGCCTTGACACTTAAGCTTGTGTATAAGTACCTAACTAAGCTATAATATTGACACTCCCTCTTAGCGAGGAAGGTATTTTTCACCACTCCTAGATTGTTTTTGCAAAATATGAAACTTACATTTCACAAAGGCTTTGGTGAGAATGTATGCAATCTACTTGTCCATGGAGATATAATGAAGGTTCATTACCCATTTCTATATAGTATCTCTAAACAAGTGATATATGATCTCAATATGCTTAAACCTATCATGGAACACTAAATTCTAAAAGAATTTAATACAACTTCTATTATTACAATGTATAATTGTAGGCTCCAACTCTTGACCAACTAATCACGCCATTGACTTGGAAATCCAAATGGCCTCACAATTTTACATACTCGCTACCATATTCTTTACCTATGTTGAGTTAAGTTCCATAGAAGTCTATTTCTCACTGACCTAGGAAATGAGGCAACACCCTAAGGTGCTCTCCTTATCTAGTGCACTCCCTACTTAATCTGAGTCTATATACCCTTTCAGCCTCACTCCATAACCAGTAAGATACCTTAGATAATACTCCATTGTACCTCTTAATTACCTCAACACATGCTTCACCACTATCCAATCCACTGGCCTTAGCTATATCATGATTTTTCTCAAGATGTTCACAACAAAAAAAATATCTAATTCCATGTTGGCTAAATACATCAAGGACCCTATTAATTGTCTATACAATGTGGGATCCACCAAATATGAATCTAAAATAAATATCTTATTCAAAATGGTGATCATAGGTGTATCCATATGTCTACATTCCTCCATCTTGAATCTCCTTAGGATCTCTATCACATAATTCCCTTGACCAAGGAAGATCTCTTATAACCTCTACCACACCTCTAATTTAATAAATAATGCATCAAATCTAGGTCCTTCATATCCAATTCTATAACTAAGTCTGCATTCCACCCTACTATGGACCTCTCTACACCTACAAGTAACAGATCATACACATACAACACCAAGATGAGTGGATCATCTTTAACAATTATGAAGTACAATTTTGGATATACCTCACTCTTAGAGAATGCCACGCTTAATAAATATCCATCAATCTTGAAGTACAATTCCCTAGGTGCCCACTTGAGTCCATATAAATCCTGCTTTAATCTGCACACATGAGACTCCCTCCCATATACCTCAACGTCCTAAGGATGCTCTATATACACCTCCTTCTCAATCACCCCATTGAGAAACATAGTCTTGACATCCATCTAATGTATCCTTCACCTCATGAATAAAGAAAGAGATAAGATAACTATGATGGAAGTATATATGGCGACTAGAGAAAACATTTTCTCGTAGTCCACTCCCTGCTTTTGAGAGAACTCTCTTATCACAAATCTTTCCTTGTAGTTTTGTATTAACATGTTTGATATTGAAGAACCAAATGGAATACACAACTAAATTTCCCTCTAGTCTTGGCACTATATATCATACAACATTCCTCATAATTGATTTATACTCCTCCATCATGGTATCCCTCCAAACTTGCTAGTCAATCGCCTCCTAAAAATTGGAAGGCTAGGAATCAATAATGTTGCTCATAAGTGCCATGGAGTTTAGAAATTTCCATGGAGGTCTACTCGCCCTGAATGTGCTCCTAGGATCCTCTTCATGTTCATGAGCATCCCTCAATTCCTTCTCATACCATTAAGGTCTCTTGACAGAGCTAGTACAAGGTGTTTTTGACCCCTCCTCCTCACTTGAAGTCTGACCCCATAAACTAAGAGTAGATTATGAGTGTTTCTCATCCTTTGGATACTCTTTCTCCTCATCCTCTATCACTTGAATTTCCTCATGAGACTTCTTGGATGCTAAGCCCCCCTCGAACTTCACATCCTTACTAAAAAATGTTTTTCTCTACGCCATAATTAAGATCATGTATACCTTCAAAGCCTTACTATATATCACAAATATGTCTCTCTCCTAATGGTTGCAATTTCATCCTCTTCTCTATAGAAACATTTATATACAACTAAAATCCAAAGACACAAAACTTCCCTATCTCTAGCTTCACCCTTGTGATTTCTTCCTCAAGATTCTTGTCCTCCAAGATCCTGTGAGGACTCTTCTTCTAACACAAATTTTCTTGTTGCATGTTTCTACGAGACAATATAGGAAAATCATAGTCATGAATCATTTCCTTGATAGCTCCTATAATGGACTAGCCTTTTCTCTTTGCAACCCCATGTTGTTGAGGGTTGTATGAGATTGCCAACTCTCTCTTGATCCTTGTCTCCTTGCAGAAATACTTGAAGTCAATGGAGGTGTATTATACCTCATTATCTAACCTTGATAACTTGATCCTCTCTTTATTCAGTTCTCCACTTGGGCCTTAAAATCCCTAAACCAACCAAAGACCTCATCCTTGGTCTTCATGAAGAAGATTTAGGTTTTCCTAAAATATTCATTAATGAATGTGATTGACACCACTGAAATTGGTACACATACTTCTGAATGAATACTATATAATATCCCCTTCAACGTTTTTAATTTGCTTGGAAAAGTAGCCTTGACATTCTTTCCAAGTGCATATGCCTTGCCACTCAACGTAAAATTGTCCCATCCCACACAATTTATCATTGGTATGTACCAAGGCCTATACTATATTCCCTTGCAACTTGTAAAGACTACAATTTCTAATCCTAGTGACCCCTATTGAGTTAGGACTAGCTCCCTCTAGACATATGACTACTTATCCCTTTTGAAATATCACAACAAATCCTCTGTCCTCCATAGTTGAGATTCAGAGAAAGTTCTTCCTCAACCATGGCATATATACCACCTCCTTAGTCTCCAATGACCCTCCAGACTCAAGTTGGAACATGATGGTCCCAACACCCTTCAATGCATACGTAGCATCATTCCTAAGATCTGCATGTAAATTTGGTTCCTTCTCTATAAAAATATTTAAGATCTCTCAATTGTTGTCATGTGGCATGATGCACCATTGTGTAGGTATGAAGAACTCCTATGGTGGTGTTAGTAGTTAGACAGGAGACCAACAAGAAGTCCTCCTCAAATTTTGTTGAGAACTCATCAACCTATGTTGATGTTGTTGTCTATTGCGACTTACCCTTCCCCTTATTTTTCTCTAGATATTGTGATGCATAGTGCCCATTCTTGTGGTAGATGAAGCAATTGTTTTTATTCAAGTCCTTATCCTTACCCAAATGTGAAGTTGGTCCCTCACCTTTGAAATTTTTGATAAAACCATTTCCTTTTCCTTTCCTGGCTTGAATAACCAAGGCCAATTTCTCCTCTCCACCTCCTTGCGTGTCTTGGCATGGCTAATGTGTTGGCCTTGATGTCAACCTGGATGTTCACTTGGATACTTGGGTATGAACATTGGATCATATCATCATGTTTAGGTGCAGGATTTATGTGCATGTTTGAGTTTAAGGTTGATTCAATATGTCTCTTCATGGTTAGAGAGGATCTGCAGGTATTTTTTATGGCTATATATGAGGTACAAAAGCTTGCACAAGGTCTGGATCAATTGTAGAAGATGAACAAGGATTGAAAGTGATAAAGAATGTTGATTGATGAGGTCTACTGATGACAACAAGGCTTACTGATGTATACAAATATTTGTTAAAGTATTTTAGAGGCTATAAATGTTTGCACAAGTGTTGCAAAGGATGAGGAAGTGTGCGTTAAATTTTTGTATTGAGATGAGAAGGTTTTTCCTAAATTAAGTTACAGTTGTTGGGAGTTAGACCCACAAAGTGCGATTATAGGATCTTAGTCTCTAGGAGCTAGATATCATCCTAATGACTATAGTCTTTGGGAGCTAGATATCGTCCTAATGACTATAGACTCTCGAAGCTAGATATTGTCTTAGCGACTGTGCCTATAGGTGATGAAAAATAAAAACCACGAGTGAAACCAATGGTTCGACCATGGAATTTGTGCGAGCAAGGTTGAATTGGAATGGCTAATAAAACCATAAAAAAATACAATAGAATTTCTTGTGGTATTGGTGAGATCAAGTGGTTGTAAAAAGAGAAGTGAGCTGGAACAAGTGAGTGTGCATTTGATAAGCTATTTGTGTGTGATGTTTTTGTATAGGTATGTACCAGGGTGCAAGGAGGAGGATCAAATATATATTCCAAATGAGATATCTTTTAGTATGAAGATGATGCAAGAGGGAATGATGATAGATATGCGTGTTTACTAAATTCTGTTCATGTTTGTCAGAAAAAGTTCAATCTTTCTGTAGCATAAAATGTTGAAAACAAACAATAAAAAGATAAGCCCCTTATTATCCACTTGGGTATTTATTATGCTTCTTCAACATTAAATCATGGATATGGTGGTCATTAAGGTTTTTATGCATATGGTAGAAATTTAATGAATAAAATTGGTTTGAAATAGGAAGGATAAATAAAATTTGAAATATGGTAACAAGAATATTCCAATTTAATTTGTCCTTGAATTAATTTGTGAATTAAAATCGAATTTAGTTTTAACAACTACTTGGAAATAATTAATTAATTTATTTTAAGTTAATTAGTTGGAGAAATTCAAGTTAGAAGTCTTTCTGATGTCATGCAAGAGTTATCCCTTAAATTAAGGAGATAAGGTTGATTTATATTTGAGTTGTAATTAGTTAACTCAATTTACTAAGTTAAGTCTAGTTAAATTAGTTCCAAACTTTTTCAAGAACTAATAGTGAGTTAACATTCAGTTGATGCATTAATGCAGTCAACTAGTGCTACTCCAGTTAACTCAAGATTCCCTCATCAGAAACTCATGCATGTCTATTCTGAGAAAGGCCCAGTTGAGATTAATGTTCAAGGACAGTGTACTATTAGTTGCATGTGTTTTCTTATAAAGAAAACTCATGCATGTAGTCAAGGATTCATCCTTGAAGATTGTGTAGTTTTGGAGGCTTGGTTTTCCACTTGGTAAAAGAGAATCATGCACAAGGAACAGCGCAAGGAAATAGGAGCTTGGAGGGTAAAGAGGAAGGCTGGAGAGAAGCCAAGATTGTCTGTGAGCATATGTGAGGATTGTACTGAGAGCTGGCTATCTGTGAGAGCTAAGGCTTTATATAATTCCTATCTATTTCCACCATGTATGATAATACAATAGTGTGGGGTTTTTAGCTAAGGCTTTCCCCAAAGTATTTTCATGTGTATTGTGCGATTGATTCTTCTTCTTCTAGTTATATTGTTTAGCTCGATCTTTAAGCTTTTGAAAATTGATAGTAGAAGTAGGTTATATTATTCTTCTTTGATTTATATTGCATTGTCGGGTTAACCTACACAAAATTTCTACCAGAGCTAGATTTATAGAAATTTTCTACATGGTATCGAAGCAGTGAACAATATATTAAGAAGAGAATTCGAAGTTTGAAGTTCGGGGTTGCAGGTGGAAATCGAATTCATTTCATACTTCAAGGTTGGCTAATGGCATTCTATGGCTTGAGACTCGAGTATGCCTTGGAAGGTAGCTCGAGTTACATAGCATGGAAAGATAGAATGAAGGCTGTATTAGAAGACAATGGCTTGAAGGAATTCATTGATCAAGAAATCCCAAAGCCAGCTTCAACTAATGAATAAGAGTTGGTTTAGTGGAAGAAGTGTGTGGCGAAGGCAAGATGGGTCATCCTTGAGGGAGTTCAAGACCATATTGTCTCAAGTCCCCATGGAAAGGATACTCCATTTTCAATGTGGAAGACATTGAAGGACCTCTACTAGAACAGTAGTGACCAGAGGAAATTAACGCTCAAGGATAAGCTTCGAAGAATCAAGATGGAGAAGGGCGATACTATTTCCACATATTTGAACAAGCTCACCACCTACAGAGATGAGCTTGGCAGTGTGGGAATAACTACTGTCGATGATGATATGGTGAGCCTCACTCTCCTTGGCCTTCCAAA
>APFE030562615.1:161560-177558 GCA_000404065.3 Pinus taeda
TTTTGAGGGTGTTTTTTGCACAAAATTTACCATTGAAAAAAAAGCTGTTATTAGAACACCAACACTTTTCATTTTGAGGGTGTTTTTTGGACAATTTTTGCACTAAAAATTGGTTTTCACCACCATTTTTAGAACATGTTGAAAATTTACCCTAGAAAAAAAGGTGTTATTCTAGCATCAACACTTTTCGTTTTTAGTACTGTTTTTTATGTTTTTACGGGGTTTTTTGGCTAGAGTTCCCGTTTTGAGTTTATAGTTCCTGTTTCAAAGTTTACATTGTTTCGGGTAAGTAAAACTTTGAGAATCATCCAATATATGGACTCAAAGACAAACTAAACTAAGTTAGATGAAGAAATATTAAAGCTCCCTTATAGGAGATTATCCATGGATATTTCTAATCAATTATTTAAACTAATGAAATTGAAGCTCTTAACATAATTCTAATTGATTGCATGAAATATTAAAGCTCTCTTACAAGAGACTATTCATTTATATCTCAAGCATATAAATCAAAAACTTAAACTAATGAAATCAAACATTAAATACCAAATCAGATTCATTGAAAGAAACATTAATACTTTCTTACGAAAGGTCATTCATTAATATTTTGAACATATGAACCTAATAATTTAATCTAATGAAATTCACAAACAAACATAAAATAAAAGCTTACCAAAACAAAAGTGTACTTGCTAGGCATTGGGAATCCTTCCAAGGATTCACAAGCACACCAAAGGAGAAATAAAATGTAGAGGATCAAAGAAGCTCTATTTTATTCATCATAATTTTCAAAGTACAATGGCTATAAGCTCATATGATCCAAACCAAGACTATTCTAAATTCTATCTAGATTAACACTACTAGGTTACAATGAAGGACTAGGTTCTAAAATTCTAGCAATTTAGATTACAAATGAAGGAGATAACACTCCTATTTATACAAAAGCTATGATAACAAACTCATAAATGTAGATCCACTATTCCCTCCTTTGATCCACATATTTCTCAACCAATGGTGACACATAACCCTATCCTGGATGATCTCCTCCATGAGGTTCATGATCTCTTCAAATTCGAATTTGAACATAGAGTGCCACATAAATATGCCTTGGAAGCTTCCTTTGTACCTACACATGTCAAATTTCTCATTCCAGTGGTTAGATACAAGTATAAGGATATTATTTTCTAAAGTTTAACAACAAATTCACTTAAAAATACTAAGAATTAATAATATTTTGGAAAACACAATGGTAACCCATTTAATGATGAAAACGAAGCTGATGTGGTGACATGGTGGTGGAATAGAGGGGAGAAAATGTGTGAATGGAGTGAAAGAGGATGTATTTTAAGGATAATTCTTAGGCCCAACAGATCTTTGCACTCAATATCTGTAGGTTGGGATCTTCCTGCAAGGTTGTCAACACTCCCATGGCCTGTTCAAACAAAGTTGTGCAGTCAACGACTGCAGCATCCATAATAGCTATCCCTTCCTTCATGGTAGCTCCACGTTGTTCCCTGACCTGGGGTGGAGTCGAAGGCTATGACTTGAGTTCAAGCTCCACGATTTCCATATTGAGTTCAAATTGAACTCTTGCCACCTCTGTCTTTGCATTGTGTACATCCGCAGCTGGCTTTCGAATATTGGCCTCTAGTTGTGCATCCTCAGGTATGTGCAACTCTAGCACTGTTCTACACACCTATACAACCGTGGTTGCCAACTAGGCGCTCTGCGCATGGATCATGTCTCTTTCTTTTAGGGCTTACGTATTTTTGGTGAACATTTTCTCATTGTTCACCCAGTACTCTCTTATTAAGCTGAGAGTGTGTTGCTCCTGCACTCTCAATTCTGTTGTCACTCTAGTCTGTAGCGCATGAAGAAACTCATTAGGGAGCGCTTTGATATTTAGGTTGATGTTCTTTAGGGTGCTAACGATGATCTTATCATTAGCTAATTTCATGCTCAAGGACCCTTCTGGCAGTGCAATTGTCTTGAGGTCCATTGTCCTGACCAGCTCGGCAGCCCGACTTGTCCCCGGTGCCAAGCTCGTTTGTGTCGCGCTCACTTGACCTGCGTCAAACTGTATTTTGTTGGTCTAGATCTGTAGTTTGCATAGATCCTTCTGAACATTACCCAATGACTGCATGTATTGTTGCTCGAATTGCTGCAACAGTTCATCTATAATGTCAAGCACTTTGTCCATGATCTCGTCGAGGTCACCCTCTGTTAACGTAATGAGATCCACTTGTGGTTTAGTCACATTTGTCTTTCTCCAGGACCCCTCCTGCTATTGTTCTCTGTGTTTCCATACCCAAAATGGAGTGCTCTTCCCCTAATTGCCTCCACCGCCCTGCGTCCACTGCTCTTCCTCCTCAATTTCAAGCGAAGGGGATTTACCGATTTGTTCAAAGTCGCATTGTTCCTGTTCAACCTATTGCTTTGTAGCACGCTCCTTTTCCATTTGGGCTTGCTCTTCAACCTCCTTCTTTCACTGCACGTCCAATTTCTGCGTTGCCTTCTTCGTTGCATTGTTTTGATTTTTCTCTGCTGAGCTCCCTGTGCCTTTTCTAGTACCTGCGGCCAAGGCAGACGAAGTATTCCAATCTGTTAGACAACACTTGATTACCTCTTGTATGGCATCATTAGTAACTAGGTACGATAGATCAAAACACTTCTGTTGTGGGTCTTTCCACACCCGAATGTAAATGCGGTGGAAGTCTACCTTGAACTCAGCATATTCAGATAGTTGTTCATACATGGTTGGGGACAACCATGGGTGTTGGTTGATGGCCATGCAGAAACTGGCTATCCTTTGGGAGATCCTAAACAACTAGCACAATGGAGAGCAAAAACCACGCGTAGTGGAAGGTCTTTCTCTCATCTTGGGCCTTGCGACAATTCGCAAGGAACTCACTACATAAATAACGTGACTAGTTAAACTGTACGCCCTCTGTGCATTGTACAGTGAACGAGATCATAGGCGTCGGAACCTCATCCGCGTGACACTTCGTCATAACTTTTCTGGATAGTATTTCGGTAGCAATCTTCACTGCAGGATCATTGATGGATGTTATGGAATATCCGCGCGGTTTCTTTATAAGCGAAAAGTTATTCTTCATTCTTTCCACCAAGTCTCTCTCACTTGTCTTTCTGCCAAAATCCTTGGTCATATTCAAGCCCTCATGTGGCAGGTGCATGATCCTATGGATGAGCATATCCGTGATGGGGATAGGCGCACCAAGCCACAAGCACCCATCATGCACCAAAGTAAGCAGCTGCCATATACAGGTGGTATTAATGTTAGAGCAGTGGTAGTGGGGAACCTACAATAGGTTCAAAAACCCAGATTTCTCTACTCCACGGATCCATTCAACTGAATCCAACTTAGTAACACATGAGTCTTTGTAATACACTTGTCTCATATAATTCTCTGTCGCGAGGTGGGTGAACCTCTCGTGGTTAGCTAGGTCCCAATCTTTCATATTTAAAAGGAGAACCCGCGCCAAGCGCTGACCTTTGAAGGTTATCTTTTTTGGCAACAAGGGCATGTGAATGACAAATTTCTCTGAGTCTGGTCCTTGGTGAACTTCATCTTCCCTTTATGGAGAGGGATATATTCCTGAAACTTGGTGATGGGCTCCACGCCTTCAACATCTATATCTTCAGTGCCCTCTTCAACCTCTAAATCTACAACCTCCTCAGGTTGCTTATCCTTCTTCTGTGTCTAGGCAGCAGAATGCTTCCTAGGTGACTCACGCACTAGCACCGGCCTCTTCTACTTCTCTTTATTTAGCTTTTTGGTTTCACGCACAGATGTAGGCTTCGACTTAGGAAACCTTGGTACTGTAGGCAAAGACACTAAAGCCTCCATGCTCACCACCTCTGGAGTAGCTCCTTTGGATGAAATGTCTCCCCCAGAACTCACAGTTTCAATAGGGCTCAGACCCAACATGTTTTCCAAGATGAATTTCTGATGCAACTCGGGAAAATTTGCAAAAGCAGCGCTCACGAACAAATCCTCAAAAAATGAGCAGATCATAAGAAACAAACAACACAGCTCAAAAACTCTAAGGGTACAAAGTGTTCTTTGCTGGACTGACATGCATAATTTATAGGATAATTCGAATTCAAATCCGACTGTTCCCCCCAAAATTCATCCATTAATGTGGATTTGGTGGTAGATCTCCAAAGGTTTCAAACTTAAATGTCACCCACCGGCTCCTCTTAACCATCTTTGGGCTGTCAAATCATGAACAGTGACCCTCACAGTCACTTTCTTGCTATGTTATGCGGTATCTCCCTCCATAGCACAACTCCCTTCGCGTGGCTTTTGGTATTGTCACATCACCCTTTTTCACACAGGCCCCCTATTGCATAGTCCCCAAAACTGGGTAGTGTAGTTTATAGTCCCGCACTCTTGTCCTGCCGTCATATAGTCATTGGGCCGGATCTCTTGTATATGGCTTTAATCGGCTTCCATTCACCTTTCCTGGAAAAGGTTCTCCGTTCAGCTTTGTGATCTAAAATGTGCCCCCATCTATGATTTCTTTGATGACATATGGCCCCAACGAGTGCATATGAAACTTTCCTAGAAATTTAGTGAACTTACTATCATATAAAACCAAGTAATTTACCTTAAATGTGTGCAACTTCATGTGGTAATCGTTCCATGCTTTTTGGCGTTCCTTCTCCACTTGCTGATGAAATCCAGCCAAGAATCTATCCTCTTCGAGCTCCATTAGTTGTGCAACCTACTCTTCCAAGGCTCGTCAGTCCACTAACGCTGTGAAAGCTGCTATGCGCAGACTAGGCATAATATATTCCATAGGCATGACAACTTCTACACCATAAACCAATCAGAAAGGTGTCTGACCTATTAGCTTTTTCCAAGTAGTCCTGTACGCCCATAGCACTACAAGTACGCATGCGTTCCAATCATTTTGTTGCATGTTGCAAATCTTTGTCAGTGCATTCTCCAAGATCTTGTTAAAGGCCTCAACAGTTCCATTAGCTCGAGGATGATATGGTGTGCTTTTATGATGATACACCTGGAACTATTTTGTCAACACGCTGATCATTAAATTTAAGGAAGTGTGTACCGTGATCACTCATCAATACTTTTGGGAATCCAAACATGGTTAACACGTACTCAAACAAGAATTTAGCTATTGTGGCTCCTGTAGAATCCTTCACAGTCTATGCCTCCACCCATCTTTTTAGGTATTTTGTCATGGTGATGATATAGCATGTGTTGGGTTGTGTTATATTCTTTCCATGTAGTTAACAGGGGGTTTGAGGGGTACCCGTAACCCCACTTTATGGGGTTCGAGGCAGCGCCCCAAAATTTTTTGATTTTGGACCCTATATTAGGTTGGGCAGACCCACGTATGGTTTTGTGCATGATTTTTGCACATGTTTTTTGGATGCGATGGTTTTTCGGTCCATGGTATTCGATGTGATGGTTTTAGGTCCATGGCATTGGATGCGATTGTTTTTGGTCCATGGTATTGGATGCTTCAACATGTATAAATATGTATTATAACACTGAAACGAACATAATGAAAAGTCAAGCTGGTAGTCCCGATTTTGGGATCCACGGGAAATCTCTATGTATATGTGTTTTATGTGCTATGCTCTCGCATTGTTTATTTTATGTGTTTTAGAATTCGTATGCAGGTAATTTCTGTATGGGGTTAAAACCTACAGTGTGCCCCTGTCTTCTTACCTGGGGGCTGAATTGGTCCTACAAAGTCAATTTCCCATTTCTCGAGTGGCTGCAATGACAGCTGAGGATTTAATGGCAACTTGTCTGTCCGCTATGGTCTACCTATTCTCTCACATACATTGCATGCCCTACAATATGCTTTAGAATCTTTATGCAGTGTAGGCCACCACAACCTGATGCACAAAATATTCTGTGCCATTGCCTTCCTTACATAATGTCCTCCTATAGACCTCCCATGAGCTTCAACGAGGATGTTGTTTCGTTCAAAATCGGGCACATACCATCAGAGTATCTCTTCTACACCCATATTATATAATAGTCCTACAATTATGGAGAAATATTTCACGCGAACTACTAAATATTTCTTCTATTTACTGGTGTATCCTTATGGAGCCATTCCTATAGTCAAAAAGTGGATAATATATGTAAAATTGTTATCCGCTACATGCACCGCAAAGAGATACGCGTTGGGTAACCCTTCCTCTAATTTAGTAGGCTCCTCCCCTGTTTCAATCTGTGACAGATGGTCAGGTCTTGCAGTCAACCTTCCTAGCTTCACAATTACCTCAAAGTCATATCCATGAAATAGAAGTAGCCATCTGCATATCTTCGCCCCCAACACAGGCTTATTAACTAGGTACTTCAAGGCGGAGTGGTATGTGTACATCTTGAAATGGCCGCCCAATAGATAGTGTCTGAATTTTTGGAGAACGTACACCATAGTCAATCCTTTGCACTCTGTTGTTGAGTAGTTCTTCTCAACCTTTGACAACTTTATACTTGCAAATTCTATAGGATGATCCATCTATCCTTCACCAGCTTGTGTTAGTACTGCTCCCAATGCAATACATGAGGCATCAACATGCACATGGAATTGCTTCTTCTAATCCGAAAAGACCAAGATCGGCGCGGTGACCATATTTTCTTTTAATACATCCAGATTGCGCTGACATCTTCATCCCAACAGTATGTAGTGTTCTTCTTTAATAGCTTCTCCATAGGTGTGGTAATCTGGGCATAAGCCTTGATGAACTTTTGATAATACCTAGTGTGGCCCAGTGTTGCGTGCAACTGCTTAACACCCCTTGGGGCCTCCAAGTTGACTATTATCATGATCTTGGCAGGATCCACCATTAGTCCTTGCTTGCACACCACATGCCCTAGCAAAATTCCAAAGGGGACACAGAATAAGCACTTCTTCAAGTTCAACACGATCTGATACCTTCGGCACGTATCCAACATTAAGCATAGACTGGCTACATGGAACTTTACTAACCCAAACATTGTCCAGTCATCAAAATATACCTCCAAGAATTTGTGAATAAACTCTTTGAATGCCATGATGACTACGCGAGAGAATATCATCGATGCATTCTTGAGTCCAAATGACATCACCGTATACTGGAAACAACCACATTCTGTCGCGAAGGTTGTCTTACTCCTATCTTCTGGCGTGATCTTAATATGATGGTATCCAGAGAACCCATCAGTGAATGGGTAGGCCTCCTGCCCTCCCACATTATCTAGTACCTCATCCGTGGATGGCGTCGGAAAAGGATCATGGAAAAAGGCATCATTAAGCCTCCTAATATCTACGCAAATCCGTATTTCTCCCTTCTGTTTCTTTTCTTCAACTACCATTTGGCTCACCCAACCAGATTCCTCCATTGGTTCAATAATGCCTGCTTCAAGCATCTTTTCCAATGCCAAGCAGACATTTTCCTTGTATTTGGGGTTAAGGGAATATGGCCTCTGCTTAATAGGCTTTGCATCCAACTTCAGGGTAATATTTATCACGCCCAAGTCACCTATGATGCCTTTCAAGTCAAATTTTTTTATAGGAAACAAATCGTGATATTTGAAGAGAAACTCAACAACTTTATCTACCATGGCATCATCCCAATAACCCCCGATCTTCGCAAATTTTGGCTCTGCTTTAGTACCAATGTTCACTTGCCTAGTCTTCAGTGGCGCAGTGATGTCTGAGTTCTCTATCTGTAGACCTTCAACCTCGCAGTTGGCCTTTCGCTTCTAGGATATTGATATTTCTTGGATCCTCATCCTCCCCTTCATCTGTCATATTATAGCATTCCAATGCATGGCGCAGCTAGGTGCTCCAATCTGGTTGAACCAATTCTAAAGGATCCTGCAAAATTTTGAAGATCGCTACCTTAACCTCCTGCAGAGCTTCATCAATGCTTTTGAACCCATCTTCAAAATTTAAGGTCATCAAAAATTCTTCCCTTAAGATATCCCACTCCATAGTGCCATGGCAGAGCATCGTTTCCAAGTACCAATTCATAGGGATTATATCCAGAGTGTGACATAATAAGTGCACCCACTCTAGTTGCGGCTCTGTTCCATAAACGTTAGTCCATTTTGCTAAATGATCGTGTGGATCATTCCTCCCATCATATTTCTTAGTCACACAAACTTTTGGGTGACCAAATCGCAACCTCATCATTCTCCTATAATCGCACCATTCATCAAAGCTATCTTTGTGTGTACCTCACCACTGTGAAAAAGTAGCACTCAATGCCAAATCTAGCACTTGAAAGTGATGATCCTCTGGGACTTCTCTTTCAAAAGCATCTAAAAACTTATCTACATCAGTCAAACCATCGTAATAAGGTAAATTTCTTACCTCCGATGACACACAACACAACGATTTAGTCATCATGTTGTAGCGTAGTGTAGATACTTCATGCAACTTGTTTTTCTAGTGCTCCAATTCTTCATCCAAATCTAATGTACAGGAGATTTCGCAGTCCCATGCAATCGGTCCATCAACTGTTGGATTAATCTAGTCTTGGTCTCGCGTCGTAATTTTTTAGATTTGATCCAAATCATCATCACTTTCTTCGTAGTCG
Organism: Pinus taeda; assembly: GCA_000404065.3. Lineage (NCBI taxonomy): Eukaryota > Viridiplantae > Streptophyta > Pinopsida > Pinales > Pinaceae > Pinus > Pinus taeda. The sequence continues at coordinate 170,153 of APFE030562615.1, forward strand.
CAAACTGGTTAAGTATAGCACGGTCCTTCTGCAGGGTCCAATGGTACTACAACACAGAGTGATTTCCTTTCAAACGAAATTTCCCTCTTCTTCAAATCAATTACACCATTCATATCAATAGCCCAATCAATTCCAAGGAGCGGGGGGTATGGATTGTTGTCATCAACAATTTCTATTACTTCAAAATCATCCAACATGCTCGCACCTTCTATATCTACGGTAACTCCATGCAGACGTCCCATAGGGATAATCTTTTGTTGGTTCACCATCCTCAACTAAATCAAAGACCACTATAGCACAGGCCTCCCCATTTTCTCCCATGTATGTTTAGGCAAAACGTTCACATCATATCCTAGATCCAAACTAACTTGGTCCATCTCATAGTCTCCTATTTGTGCGGTGAGCCTCATCTCGCACCTTGTTCTTATCTTATGTTTTCAAATCTTTCTTACTACGCAGTGTCCTTCAGAAGAATTTTCCTTACCGGAACACTTATTTATCAACTTCTGTATCCCTTTCATAGCCTTGCTATCATGCAGTAGTTTCATACAATTCTCCAAGAAGGTGGTAAGCACAGAGAGGTCAACCTCTGTAGGCACACCGGTTTCTGGTAGTTTGTCCTAGCTTCTTGAGGTAGAGGCCCCATCAAAGCTTTTTTCCAGCTCCATAAACGTTTCCTTTGTGTGCTCCAGATCAAACCCAATCTCCTTTTTTGGGGCCTTGCAGACCCATCCATCCTCTTTAGGTCAATTTCCTTTATCGTCACCGGTGTGATCCTGCTTCTCAGCACTATATGCATATTTGGATCCTATTTGTGGGGCTCATCCCTTACCATCTGTAAGTTCTTGGTAGGATGCTGAGGTTGTGCCTTCTTCTCCTGCATCTTAGCTATCACATAGGGCATTCTTCGATTGTGTGGTCAAACTGAATGCAATATTGACATGATGGGCGTGTCTGACTCGTACACTCCCGTGTGCAGTGCTTTGGTGTTATGCAATTATAACATATGACCTGTCCATGAACTCTATGAGGTCCTCCTCTTCCTTGGCCTCGTCTGTGCCCCTAATATCCTCCACTCACTCCTCGAGCGCCCTGATCTGGAGGCCGTGTTTCTGATTGCATTCGATACGTAGGCGTCCTTTCCATCATCAGTTCATAGCTACAATAGTGGTGCTCATCGTGTCCCACCGATTTGCAGAAATCACAGAACAATTGTTGTGGTGTCTATACAAACTTTTGTAGCAAATGACAGTTATCTGTTACAATTTTTCCAGAAAACTGATAAATAGCACACTAGAGCGTGTGCCCTCTACTTAGTCCTGCTGGAGCTTCCTGCCTCAGGGGAATCACCCCCCCGTGATATTGCGAAGACATGGCAGTGATCTTTATCATGCCCCTGGCTCTTACACTTGAGGCACCACGCTTCTTCGCACATCTCTAGCCTAACCTCCTTCTCCTTTTTCAAGCTCTGCAATTCCAAACATAGGTTCTGCAACTACGAGAGAATTTGTTGGACTTCCAAAGATGCATCCTGAATAGGCATTTCATGTAATCTCATCATGCTTTCTAGAGCTTCTTCCTGTGTTTTTATCTTTTGTTGTGATAAAGCAATCCTTAGGTGGGGCAGAAGCGAGGCTATAAACCACTCGTGGTGCTGACTATCTATGAGATGAATATTACCCTTGCGGATCACGCACTTCAATCTTTGATCTAACTCCCAGGGCATTTCACCGACCCTCTTCATGATTTCCATAAATCCAATCACTGACTATGAGTCAGACTTAGGCTTACCAAATTCTTTGTTCAAAGCGACTTGAGTGTCCGCTAACGATGCCAACAGGTTATCGATGCAATACTTAATGTACCATGTTAGTGCACGATCCTGTAGAGTGGTAAACAACTATGACTTCTTTATATTATCATTCGTAATCTATTATGTTGTCCACGCAGCCTTTACAATAAACCATAATTGATCTGGATCCTCACTTCCTAAGCCATTGAAAACTAACAACTTCATTGTATTCGACAAGTTGAACGACGGTGGTGGTGGTGGCAATGTGGGCGAAGGTGTACGTTGTGGAGGTGGCGTGGACGAATGATGTATTTACGGAAAACCCTGCCTTATCAACTAGACATCGCTTCACACTGAGGCCTGTACCTCTCCATCGTCGTCACTTGAAGGAGGTCCGATCAACGAGCTATATTCAGGACCTACTTTTTCTTGGTTTCTAAAGCTCCATCCACTTCATGTAGATCCAAACATCAAGGCAATGGCATAACCTATTTTTCACACAAGAGAATCTTAATCTAGGTATTCAAAGATCTCAAATACTTACCTTGTGGTCCCTAGAAGAAGCGTTGCTCTGCTTTGATGTAACTGACTGAGGTGTCAACCGTGAAATTTGTAACAAATCCTCCTATAACTTGATTGAGCCAATGGTCCACAGCACATACGATCTTATCTTTAGAGGCTTGCAACCTTTGCACTAGCTCTGGAGTCCACACTATTCGACCGTCAAGCCTCCACCTTCCTTAGTTGTATCCAAATTTAGCTATCCACTCGTATAGTTCAATCGGGAAGGTGTAGAAGAAAATTCCATGTATTTCTGTGTACAAATATCTATCCAGACAGTCCTCTTTCTCAGGTACAGGTTTCTGTTCTCTTGCACTGCAAATTCATGGATATTTATATCCAACCACTTCTCAATTTCCTTTTTGGTTGGATTCCAGTGATGCGACATCACACATCTCTTTATGCAGATCCTAGTCCCAACAATGGAACCATTTGTTGGCATAGTGGGTCCTGACCCAGGTTCAAATTTAGTTGCACCAAACAAAACCCTACACCACTGGCCCTTTCGGCATCAACCCATAGTGTGCAGACTAAAGTCTCAACAGAAGTAGTATGGGGGATGTTGGAACCAAGTTTCCACATCTAGAGATCAGTGTGATGTCCTTTTATGCCCTAAATCTGCCTCCAAGTATATCTATAAGCTTGTAGGGCTTGGTACTGCAATTCCCTTCGAACAACCTTTAGACCTTCACAAAGGTCTACAATTGTCTTTTGGAGACCCTACAGAGACAAATTAGCTACTTACGTGCACCTTAGATTACTCTTAGATCAATATGTACTCAAATCTACCCAACTGTTCAATAAACCTAACATAAAGTGTTATGATCTTCGTGTAATCACTTAACATTGATTGTGTTTAGTTAATAAGATGGATCTAGTAAATTCATGCATCAATACATCATTAATTCATAAACACATTCCTTCACCATAAGATATATTGTAAACACAAACAACAGAGAGCAACAGATAAAACATATGAATTTTCCCAATAGTCTTATTTACTGATATTTAGTATAAGGTTATAGACTCAAAACTTCCCTGCGCACTCAACTGCAGAGGCTCATGCACTCAGCTACAGACTCTACTCTAGGCCTCTGCGCTCTCAGCTGTAGAGTCATTTCCTCCTTTAAGACTTACTTCCCTGTGTTAACTCTCTAGACTCCTTCTGTCATACCCACAGACAAAGACATAGATCCACCTTAGACTCTCTAAGACACACCTATTTATACAATCCCATTGTCTGTGGACCATGCGTAGATCTTCCAAAACCGACTCAAGTTTACATAAACAAGGGTAAAAACCACTTTTGACTTCTAACTAACTACATGCTCCATATCCATAATTTGTGGATACTTTACCTCTTTTTACATCAAAACTTGGGCTTTTGCCCCAAAACTGATCTGATAATGGAAGTACTTGAAAATGTGTGAAAGATATCCATTTCCATTAAATTAAATGCGCAAACTATGCTCCATGTCTTACTAATTAAACAAAGTGTTTTTGACAACTGTTTATGAGCTTTTGTGGGCAAGAAATTTAATATAATTTGTTTTTTACATATTAAATCAGAAATGTTCAGCAAGATAACTTCAGCATAACATGACAAAGATGTTTGATGAGCAGTTCACCACTCTTGGGCTACGTCTGCTAGATCAAGCCTCCCAAAATGAGTTTTCCCTCTTGTATTATAACTTCTTCAAATGATAATACAAGTGTAAAGGTGCCTCCATAGGCAAATCTGAATGTAAATACAAATTCAGAAGACATGAAAAAGCTAAAAATGCCTTTCCACAATCACTAAACAGTGAAAAATTACCCAATACAGTGCCTTCTTCAATAGGCCCTGGTGGCTCTTGGAACTTCTCTGAAACTTTTCATGCTGTAGAAGTCCTCAAATGGTTCTGAAACCTCTGCCATTAGATTCAGAAGGTTGAAAGTAGCAGAAAATGGCTTGTGTTTCACCTCAAACAGGTGAACACAGCCCAACACAACTCCAACACTGAAATGGCCCTAGTGGCCCTCCAAGCTTCCTTGAAGCTAAAAATTGAAAAGAAAGCCTAAAAAGGAAAAATAAAGTGTGCAAATTAATTCAGAGCACAGTAAACAGTCAAGATAGACTTTTGTTTCACCTCCAATGGATGAACACAACCCAATGCATCTCCAACATTGTCTAGGCCCTAGTGGCTCCCAAAACTTCTTCACTGAAAACGTACCTAAAGATCACCTTTGTTGGCTTTGAAACATCTGTCAGTGGCTCTAGAATGCTCTGAATACCCAAAATAAAAATAAAAAAAAAATCATCCAAAAAGGCCTCTCCTAGCCAAAGGTATGGCTCATTCAATTTTCTGCTAGTTTGCCCTAGAAAATCTCCAGTTAAAACTGGAAGTCCGCCAGTTAGCCTGACAGAAATGGAGGACCCGCAAAAAATGGCACACCACTAAAAATACTACCAGTTGAATGATAAGTTGACCATGACCTCAGGTGGGAATGTCGGACATGTGACCAATTGGAGTGGCAGTTAGCATTAATGCTAACGGTTTCAGAGCCAGAACCGTCGACAGAAAAATAGCATGTGACCACATTTTCGGCGATTAAATTAATATGCCGATTTCGGTTTAGCCTATGGTTCCATGCCAGAGTCATGTGATTAGGGGCTGGCCCTTAGGTACTGGCCCCTTTTCTGCCCAAACCAAACATTGACCAAATTTAAATAGAAACTCTGCCCTAAGGTTGTAAAAAACGACAGTGCAGGCGAGATGGTTGGGTCTGTGGGCTGGCGGCCACCTAACCTAGGGTCAATTCCTGTGAGCTTTATAAAATTTTTCCCAAAACAAATTTGTAGACTTGGGGCCACGTGGTAGCCTTTGGGCAGGCCAAGTGTCAACTCCCGATTGGACCTCAAAACAAAATATTCCCATGAATATTCGGGGAATATTCCTTGAAATACTATTTTTTTTTTTTTTTTTTCAAAATCAAAGTCAACCCAAGTCAAACTGATTTTTGTAAACTTCAAACTTGAATAACTTTAACATACGGTGTTAGATTTTTGATCCATTCATGGCGCCGAGATCACATCGATGAGGCCTATCCGGTCGTTCAGGTTGCAAGTGTTTTTGAACACTTTAAAATTTTTGAACCTTTTCCATGGCTTGGACTTGAGCTCCTGATCAAAAACTAACCCAAGGGACCCCATCCCAACATGTAGCCAAAATTTGTTACCCACCTAAAACTTGTGTGGCACCCGATGTTGATCATCTCACTGCTTATACTTGGCATTGGCTCTATCCAATATGTCATGGATATGTTGGTGGATGTGCTGAATGTGCTCAATGAAGTTGTTTTCCTTTTCGGCTTAAGACTAGACATGAGCCACATTTTCCTAAGTAGTTGCAAATCGCATGGCCACATCAATGGGATATAGTGACTAGAATCCCAGGCCCACCTAAAAAGGTTTGTGGCCAGTTGACCTATGGAGCACCCGGTTATAGATGTGCTAGATATAGGGGAGGCTCTCATACCATGTGTTTGGATGCTTTGAGTTGTACAAGTGCAGAATGTGTATGATCATCCTGTTGACGACCTTTCTCTGGCCATCATTTGGGGATGGAAAGTTGTGGACTTAGTGAGCTTGGTGTCCAACGTTGACCAAAGACTAAACCAAAATGTACAGAGGAACCTATTGTCCCTATCTGAGATGATAGATTGTGGGGTCCCAAAGTGTACACATACTCGTTCAAAGAAGATTTTAGTAGTGGCTTCTGATGTGACATTCTTTTTGTAGGCTACCATAATGGCCATCTTCGAGAATATGTTGACAACCACAAAAACACAGTCATTGCCATGCTTAGTAGAAGGAAAACCCAACATGTAATCCATGGAGATGGATTCCCAAGGTCGACTAAGAGTAGGCAGTGGAGTATAGAGGCCTTGCTTCTCAATGGTCGGTTTGGAAATGCTGTAGGTAGTACAGGATATGATGGTATTCCTGACATCCTATTAAGGATTCGACCAGTAGAAATACTTTTGTAGTAATGCTACTATTTTCTTTACCCCGAAATTTTCAGTGACCTGACTATAGTGTGCTTCCCAAATCATCTTGGCATGATCAGTTTAAGGAACACAAAGGTGTCTGAGGTGGCATAACAGTGCATCTGGAGGTGAAAATATGGCACTTTTTGACCCTCCAAGAGCGTATGGTATGTATTTGTTAACACCCAGGTTGTTCTCTTTGACTCCTAAGAGAATACGGCCGGGGTAACCACTAACCAATCTTTGGGCTACAACTCCTAGCCTAGCTGCAGTCAGAGAGGGCTCTCTCTATAAGGTTATGTCACTGCTTTCAGTGAAGGTTTTTAGGCTAGTTACGGAGTGAATATTTTGGTTGTTTTTTGTGTTTGGTTGGGAGGATGCTTCTGATTTCCTTAAAGTATATCTGCAGGTGATATTAATCCATTGGGCAATGGGGTCTTGGACTGTTTTCCCTTGAGGTTTTTGATTTTGGTGAGGGATAGCTACAGGGCCTGTGTGTATTCCATGAAACAAAATGTGAATAGTGAGAGTGAGGTGAAAACAACCAGCAAAGAGCAACTAAGATTTCTTTACTTAAGCTGAATATTGTAAAAGGGGGTTTGTTATCTAGGAGCAATTGCTTGAATTCCTAAAACAACAACGCAATATGATGATATAGTATTAAAGGTAGCAATGAAGAATTACTCTTTAAATACTCTTATCAGAAGAAAACATATAAGACAGCTTAGATTGAGTTCAGGGTAGCCAATGACCAAATCTTGAGACTATTCTTTCTCTTTACTATCTAGATTTTCAGGTGTACAGAAAAACATGGAAAACATATGAAACAACGATGATCACAGGTGAAATAAAGAGCCATGAGGAAAACTTATTGAGCCATGAAATACACGGGAATCCTGCAACTTTGAGCCACACACCATCAGGAGATCAAGAGACAAACATCTTTGAAGAAATCCCACTGTCTTTTGTCTTAACTGTCTGAGAGTTTACAATATCAGAATCACAGAGAAGATATCAAGAGATT
>APFE030562623.1:0-24534 GCA_000404065.3 Pinus taeda
TGATTGATTGTTGCTAGACCCGTTCTGGGCTAGTAGGGATCACCTCTATCCGTAGAGGGGATTTACCTCTCCAACAACACCTATGATAGTGATTATGAATACCTCCCTATTTAAGATGGAGTGTTGGATTTGTAACTATGATTTGTCTTCATGTTATGAAACCAGCTCACAAAAATATAGAAAAGATAGATCAACACCTTAAAAATAAGCCTCTTAGAGGGGGAAGCCTCCTTTACATTACACAAATGAACAATTCTTGGATGACACAAATGTCAAGGCCTCCTTTCTATATATAGGAGTCTAAGGGGTCATAATATAATTAGAGCCGACATAACAATAATAATTTAAGGGCACAATAATAACAATAGTGGGCTTCTATGGGGCACAATAATAACAATATGGGGACTACATGGACAGAACAATATAATAAGGGGGTTGTACTAATAATAATAAGGGGTTACACTAGTAGTATAGGTGCTTGACACGTCCCTCTCCTTCAAAACGCGTTGTCCTCAACGCTTGAGTAGTTATGGATGCTTCTGTATAAAATTATTGTCCTCCCATGTGGAATCTTCAGCGGGTAAGTTCTTCCACTTGATGAGATACTTTGAAATTGATAGATTTCGTAGCTATCGGGTTCTTGTTTCTATGACTGCTCCAGGTTCCAATATGATTTTTCCTTCCTCATCAAGTTCTGGCAATATTTTTTGAACTAGGATCTTCTCATTATGTAAGGTCGCCATTTCTTAGGTGCATGTAGTCTTGCCAACATTTCCTTCTCATAAATAGCTTTGTGTAAATACTTTTCTTTGATTGGAAGACTTTCGAAAGCAATGGGTATTTCTTCTTGCATTAAAACATCATCAATTCCATTTGCTGATGCATCATATTCCACAATAAAGGTTTTTGTGAAGTATAGCGTAGCTAAGACTGTTGCTTGGCACATTGCCTCTTTAATATGTTCAAAGGCCTTCATTGCTTCTGGAGTCCATGAAAATGCATCTTTCTTCAATAATGTTGTTTTCAGAATGTCTTCAGTATTCATTATTATTTGATGATATCATGAACGAAGATCCAACTTGGCGAAGTAAATTAATCCATGCAATTCATCCAATACTTCATCAATGACAGGAATGGGAAATTTATCTTTAATAGTGAGTTTGTTGAGCTCTCTATATCCAGACACATGCACCACGACCCATCCTTATTGTTCATCAATACTACTAGAGCAGAGAAAGAACTTTGACTAGGTTGAATTATACCAACCTCTAGCATTTCTGCAACCATACATTCAATTTCACTCTTTTGGGCATAGGGATATCTGTAAGGCCTGATGTTTGGAGGGACACTTCCTGTAATCAAATGAATAGAATGATCATGATCATGAATAGGTGGGAGGCCTTTGGGAGTCTCCCATACCTTGGAATGATTGTCCAAGACTTTTTGGAGATCTGGAGAAATAGATGATTTCGATGTGGGAACCTCTAGTGAACATAAATGTGTAATTATGCCTTGTTTTTCTTTCTTTAGAAGCTTTGTCAATCCGTTAGAGCTAATTATCTTTCCTGGTTTCCTTGTGATACCCCTTAATTCAAATTCCTTTCTTTCTGAAGAAAATTTCATGAGAAGTTCTTGAAAATTAAAAGATATTCTACCCAAGGATTGTAGCCATTGGACACCTAGTACAACATCAACACCACGCATTGGAATGGAAAGCATTAGGATATTAAAAACATATTCTCCCATGGATAGATTGATATTATGGAAATTTCCAGAGCAATTTATGGTTCCTCCACTTTCAACCATCACTTGACACTCTGGTGTTGGATATAGGAAGAAATTCAATTACTTGGCTATCTTACAATGAATAAAATTATGGGTACTGCCCGAATCAATCAACACTATTACCTTTTTCTTCTTTATATGTCCTTCTATCTTGATAGTTTGAGGAGTGGTAATTCTGGCCAATAAATTACAAGATATGGTCAAATTCATTTCTTCTTTCTCGATGTGATATTTCACTTCTTGAACCTTTTTCTTCTTGATATGTCCTATCTTGAGAGTTTGAGGAGTGGTAATTTTCTCCAATGTTTTACAAGATATGGTCGGATTCATTTCTTATTTCTCTGGGGTTAGTTCCTAGTGTATATCCTCTTCTTTTGATGTTTCTTGATCCTTTTCTTCCTCCTCTTCATAATATATGTAAATAATTTCTTCTTAGCACACTTATGACCTTTAATGTATTTGTTATCACAATTGTAACAAAGCCCTTTTGCTCTTTTTTCTTCCAATTGTTGTGGTGTCAACCTTGTAGGTTGTAGAAGGCTAGGAGAAAAAACACTTCCATATTTATAGTTGGGAGGGGTAGACTTCCTTGTTGCCATAATTTTTCTTTCCACTTTTTTTGCCAACCTAAATGCATTCTCCAATGAATTAGGTTCCCAAAGATGAACCTCATGTTGAATGTTATTCTTTAAAGTCCATATGGAGACATCAATCCTCTACTTCTATAGAATATCATTTTCCCTTATATTCAATTTTTGAAAGTCCTCAATGTGCTCTGCCATTGAACACTTTTGTTTTAGATTTATCATTTGGCTAAAGAAGGTGTTTCTCTTTCTATCCTCATAATGTGCTATCATTTCCTTCGTGAAAAATTGACCACGTAACAAGTGGTTTACAAGAACAAAGCCCTTTATACCATAAAAATTGACCCGATTCTAAATATGAAGATGCAATACGTACCTTTTGTAATAGTTTCACCTCATGTATATCAAAATATTTCTCCATCTGTAGTATCCGATTTACCAGATGCTTGAGATCAAACTTCCTCATATCGCCTTTTCGAGTTTGATCTTGAAACGACTGTAACTCTGTAATTTCAGATCTCCAAGTTCTGAAATGGTGTCCTGCAGTAACCCTCTGAGTGCTCTTTCTAACCTAACAAGTCTGATCAAGATTGGATTCTACAAGGAAGAGTTATGTTAAATATCCCACGATGACTTGATTATAGATTGATTTAGTAGAGTGCACTTGTACGAAGTGCCACATGTCATTATTTCAACCTTAGGAACTGAAACTGATACACAAAAAATAACGCTCCATCCACTTTCTGCAACTTCTTACAAGATTTCATATGATGCTTAGAGAGAAAGTTATGAATATTTTCCCAAGGTCACCTGTTTAAGATGTAATTCGGGAGCCTGCCGAAACCCTAAATGTCTTGCACTGTATCTTCGAAAATATAGTGACACAAGATCTGAAATTCAGGACCGAGCTTCATCAAAATTGCGGCTCAAATGGGTTTTAATGTCAGTGTCTGAACCTTTAGAGTAAAACAATTATAGCGAAAATTCCCATGATGACCTGTTTGAGATGGAATTCTAGATTTTTCACAAACCCTAACTTCCTTAGATCATATCTTCAAAAATATAGCGAGAGAAGCTCAGAAATTTTGATTCGAGGGGGTTGTACTAATAACAATAAGGGGTTACACTAGTAGTATAGGGGCCTAACACTTCGTAATGTTTATTTGTTTCTTGATGTACTTGCATTGATTATTGTAAAACGTATTTCAGTGCTAGCACTAAGGTATTGCTTAACTACCTCCACATAAAAAATGGTGCTAGCACTAAGGTATTGAATGAATCCCAATATGTGATAATGTAAGTTGATGTCGAACACAAGGGAAACCACTCAGTCACAGACCCATGATATTGATCAATGTTGAGCACAAGGTCACCTATCCATGATGGAAATAGGGCTAGGGTGCGACTCTAGGCCTACTCTCAAAGAAATTTGTTGAAGTCGATAAGAGAAGACCTACCAGCAAGAAGTCAATGGAAACTTTCTTAACTAGCACGAGAAAAGGGCCAAATATCTGATGTGATACTGAACATAACTTTGACAGACCGGGTATGGCTGACTGAAAATGAGTCAAGAGACATTGTAGAAAAGCCGACTCAGGTTTACTTCCCTTGAACAAAAGCACGACTCGAATGTGACTGTATGGCATCATATGATAACTTTACATAAGTTTTTCATGCCCGATAATGTTAGATACTAGTAGGTGTTCAAGGATAATGAATAGATCAAGCGCTTTATGGAAGTCACGAGATAATTCTCAAACTTTGTAACCGATCAAGAGGATGAACCGATAATTAATGAACAACAAACTGCTTGGGAGTAGACCATTGTAGGGCATAGAATTTTGCAGCTAAAGGGAAATATTATTCATCGAGGTCTTGTTCCATTGGAAATATTTTTCAATCCTAATGACATAGTATCCCATCCTACCGAAAAAGAAGTCGATGGATCGGTGGAGGAGTGCAACATTGGCTCAGATAAGGAATCCCTGAATGATCAAGGTGTCAAAGGAAATCCCCCATCAATACAAGAAAAGGTACCTAAATATTTTTAGAGACTATAGAGATGTATTTTCTTGGTCGTATGATGATTTAAAAATGTTTGATACTAACATTATTCAACATAATATTCCTTTGAAGAATGGAGTTACACCCTATAAGCATAAACTTAGACAGATCAACCCTCTTTTACTCCCATCCATATTGGAAGAAGTAAGGAAATTAATCCAAGCTAAGATCATCATACCTCTGAGATACTTAGAGTGGGTGGTGAACCTAGTTCCTGTTAGGAAAAAGAACGGGGAGATAAGGTTATGTGTGGATTTCAGAAACCTCAACAAAGCTTCATTAAAGGAAAATTATGAATTTCCAAAAATGGATTATTATTATAGCTCCAAATATCACCCTTGGTATTTGTGATGCTTGGTTTATGGCCTAGGGCAACCCCTCCTTCCAGACTTGGTCCAAATATTTTAAGAACAATGTTTTACTCCCTGTATGCTACTTTTCCCTGTGATAAAAGTGTGTACACACGGGTTAGTCAATACCCAGCCCGTGTATATGTGTTAAAACATTTAAAAAAATTAAATTTCCTTAACTATGGGCAGAGTTCACGGGTTTTACCTGTTGATTACCTCCTAGTGCCCGTGGCCCAACTGTTCCCAACTGTTTCCCAACTAAAAAATAATTGGGAGAAGTATAAATAATACTTCTATGGAAGGCCTAAAGGAGGAGAGAAGAGATAGAATTACTATACTGAGATTATCCCCTGATCAAGTCTGAAGTATGCCTATGCTTCAAGCACTTCCCCAAGTTCAGGAAACCCTTGTTTCCTTGAGTGTTGATATTCTCCCACTTGCTTGAGATATCATGGTATTGGTTATGGAAGGAGGCTGTTGAAGACTAGGACTGGATGGAACTGGAGGATGGTTCCACTTGGAGCTGAAAGAGGAAGACTTAGGTGAACCCTTTCCATGTTTATTATAGTTTTCTACAATAAAAAGAAATGTTGTCTTGTTCCTGAGATCGACTTTGTTTATGCATCAGATGTTATGTTGTAGTTCATGTATGAATGATTATTTTGATGTATAACTAACCATTTGCTTATATGATATAAATTTGATTTCACTAAAATGATCTATCTATATGCTGCTATGTGTGTTCAGATTGGTTGATTTGCAGATTCGAAGATCATCAAGAGTTGCAGAGGGTTTGAACCCTTGCTGGAACTACCCAAACGAAGGACATATGGGTATGTTCATCCACACATAGTTTGTTTATTTAAGCATGTTTCTTGAGTTGTATGTGTGTTTCTTGCAGTAGATTACTCTTGCTTTGTTGGGGTTCCAACCCAAAGCCTTAGGGGACTTATTCCCGTAACATAATTGGTGACTCCACTGGGGATAACAATCTTGTTATTCCTAGTTTGGCTTGTTCATTGTCAATCAGGGTTCAGTTCTTGGTTTGTTTGCTATGACAGTATTGCCTTCTCCTATAGGAACTTAGACCTCAAGTCTGACCTTTTTGATCAGGCTTTGTTTTTTATTTTTCTTGTAGAACTCAGTATATGCATCATTGTTTGTTTACAATAGCATACACACACTTGTTTCTGTGAAGTGAAACCATGTATACACGAGTTTCTTTTGTTAGAAGCATGTGTACATGCACCTGTGCTTGAACACAGTCACGTATACCATTTTTTCCATGCTTCTTTCAAATATTTTTGCCTAGTAAGATTTGTTTCTTGGTCTGTTTGGTTTTGGAGTGGTTAGTTTCTATCTTTAGAATTTAATTATTCAGTGAGCTTACTATTTTGAATTCTCTTCTGCTTTGAAAAGTTTTTGCCTAGGTTTGTTTTTGATTGAGTTTTATGATTTGTGTTTGAACACACAAGACTTCTTATCGAAGTTCTTGATTGTTCTGGTCTTCCAAAACAACATATTCTTTTCAATATTTGTGTCAAGCTTGATTATTGGTCTACTTGCTTTGCTTTCCATCATGTTGTGGCCTTACAACTTTTCTTTCTTTTTGAAAGTTTATTTTTGACAAATTTGCAAGTGTTTCTTTCCTGACTTCTTGGTTAGTTTGTCAAAGCTCTTTGCTGCCTTTTGGGTTGTTTAGTGCAAGTTGAAGCCTTTTTTATTAAAGTTTTCATTCGTTGTCGAATTTGTGACTTGCAAAGTTTCCTTGTGCTCTTCTTTCGGTCTTTGAGTCTTTGGTGGCATTTAGAGAGCTTTCGAAAAGGTTGTTTTCATTGTTTCTTGAAAAAGAAAAGTCTTAAAAAACATTGTTTTTCTTTTCTTTAGCCAAGTCTTTTGGTTCCTTTTTCATTTTTTGAAAGTGAATTGTGATCTTTTGCAATCTGTCCTTCTTGTTTGGAGAGAATTTTTTTCGTTCGAAATTTATATTATATTCGATACTTAAGTTGGATTATTAATGGTTATAAACAATTGCTTTCGTTTTTAGAGTGATTTGGGATCTTGCATCTTCATTACACTTTGCATTAGGATAGTTTGCATTGTTAAAGCATTTGTAATATTTTTAGTTTTTGCGTGTGTGAAGTGTGTTGCAAGAAGATAAAAGAAAAGTTTTATTCTTTCTAGAAGTTTCGTAGAACCCACGTAGAGATCTCTTTTCATCGAAGGAAAAATGATTGCATTCATGTAGTTACTTTTTCAATGATTTCGGTTGAGTCATACACACATCATTAGTTTCACTCCCATACCCTTGGCTTAAAAGAACAACTTTTAAAATCAAGCGCTAATTAACATAAAATAGAGCTTTTTTGTATTGTCATTAGAATACACCAACAAGTTTAGGTTTATTAGGGCCTTGGATTAGGCAAGAGGAGGATTAACTCTCCAAGGCTGCTCTAAATTGTAAAACATAGAAGTTTGATTAAAGAACGAAATCTAATAGCATTAGGGAGACCGAGAAAGCTCCTTGAATGGGAGTAAAGCACAAAGGTTAGTGAAGATAAGGACAAGAGACACCCCCTCTCTTACTTGTTGGATCCTACCTCATGACTGTTCCACCCGGCTTCTGATACGAGTTGGGGTCCATAGTTGCCAATCCTAGGAATCCACACAGGTGGTTGCAGAGGGGAATCCCGTGGCACCTGAGGTTGACATTGCATCACGTTCAATAGTACTTCTGGAGGGCACCCTTGCGAAGCTTGGGGGCTTACACTGGCAAAGGCTGTTGTCTAGAGGTCAGCATAACTACCTCTGATACCTTCGCTAGTAGGCCTGGGCCATCATTATCCTAGACTATCTTCAGAAGGTCCCTTACTTCACTTTCTTGTATTTTGGTGTCCGTTCCTCATCACTCGGAGCGGAAATACTTGGAAGTTGCTTGATTGGTTGTATCTTTAGGGAATTTATAGTCGAGTGCTCTTTTCTCCCTGTATATAGTTGGCTTTAGGTATTTTGGTCTATTCACTTTTGGGCTTTAGATTCTGAGTGACTGACCTACCACTCCGCCGATCTTGAAAGGCTTTAGATCTTTCTTTCGAAAGTTGTGGAGTTGCCTCCTCAAGGGAAAGGGTCTTGATTGTGTATCTATCTTCCTTGAAAAGTCATTTGTACATTCTTGTAAGGGAAGGATCATCAAATCAGTTATATATGGCTGATATTCCCATGGAAACCAACCGGGGTACCCTCCCAAAAGGGGATCCTTGTGCTTTTCCTTTGTTTGGAAATGCTGGTACCCCTTTGATGGCCACTTTGAATATTCCCGGATTGAATGTTGGACTACCAGTTTGGCCGTGGTCCACTCCGAAGATTCTAGATGTTCTTGAAGCTTCTCAAATGAATGCTTTATTTCAGGGCCATCACATGGATGCTAATTATTCATCTTCTTTCAAAGAGAAATCTAGGATTCCTCTTTCTTTTCCTTCTTGTAATAAGAAATCTAAAAAGAGGAGTAATATGAAGACACAGAAGAAGAATAATTCTATCCATCCATCATCAACCTCTGCGACTCATGTTGAAGATGAGCCTTCAGCTGCTGCAAGTCATGCTGGGGGCACAAGTCTAGTCACTGCAAGTCATACTAGCAATTCATCGTCAACCTTTGCTAGTCATGTTGGAGATGAGACTTCAGCTGCTGCAAGTCATGCTAGGGGCACAAGTCTATTCACTGCAAGTCATACTAGAAATTCATCATCAACCTCTGCTACTCATGTTGGAGATGAGCCTTCAGTCGCTGTAAGTCATACTAGCATTTCATCATCAACCTCTGCTAGTCATGTTGGATATGAGCCTTTAGCCGCTGCAAGTCATGTTGGGGGCACAAGTATAGTCACTGCAAGTCATACTAGAAATTCATCATAAACCTTTGATAGTCATGTTGGAGATGAGCCTTCAGCCGCTGCAAGTCATGTTGGGGGCACAAGTCTAGTCACTTCAAGTCATACTAGAAATTCACCATCAACCTCTACAAGTCATGTTGAATATCAACCTTCATTCACTGTAAGTCATGCTAGAGGCATAAGTCTAGTCACTGCAAGTCATACTAGCAAAGAGTCACTGACCTATGCAAGTCATGTTTGGGACTCTTCGGAAACCACTGCTAGTCATATTGGTGGAATGGATGTTGATAAGAAACCTGGACGTAGAAGTTCTAAACCTAAGTTACCTTGTAAGATATGCAAGGGAGACCATCTTACTCATTTTTTCCCTAGTATTCTAGAGGTAAAAAGGATATGGTCCAAGTCTGAAATTTCTTCTACTCCTGGATCTGATATGGTTTCTCAACAGTCCCATCAACCATTGGTTGATAATGTGGTTGAGCCAGTGCAATCTCTCGCTGATTACACTCCTCTTTTGGGGGGTGAAGTGCCTAACAAAAAAGTTTGTTTGATTTCTAGTACAAAGTATTCTAGTATAGGGGGCATTCCAGCTTCTTCGGATGTTCCCCCTCCAAGTTGTAGGAGTGTCTCCTTTGATTGGGATAGTCTTGTCAAGCCTTGTCTTCCTTCCGCTGCACCTTTCCAAATAAATGTTAGAGTTAATTCCATAAACATCTATCGTTGTATGGTGGATGAAGGATCCTCTGAAAGTATTATATCCTCTTTGACTTAGAAAGCTTTGGGTTCCCCAAAGTTGTTGACAACTTAGAGTTAGTTAGCCTACGATACAAGACCTGGTGAATCTATGGGTGTTCTTCCTCAATTGCCTATTACTTTAGGTGGAAAGACTATATTAATTGATATGATGGTGGTTGATCACCTTTTAGACTTTAATATGCTACTTGGGTGTGATTATGTATATGTTATGAATGCTATGGTGTCTTCACTCTTTCGAGTGATGTGTTTTCCTCATAAAGGGAATATTGTCACTATTGATCAGCTTGCATCTGATAATCACCACCATAATTCGGATTTATTGCAGAATACCCCTTGGTTTGTTCCAAGTGTTTAAGTAGACTCTACCCCACCATAGGTGAATTATGTGGCATTGAATCCTCAATGTTCAATTGCTTTTGAGAAGGATCCTTTGACTTATTATTCTCCTTCTTGGGACTTGATCCCGACAGTTGACCGAGAGATTCTTCCTATAGGGACATGGGACCCCTTAATTCTCTCTTTTTATCCTTGTAGTTCTCATGATTTCTCAGAATTTGATTTGCCTTCACAGGAGGAACTCTTTGAAGCCATGAGTTTTGACTACCAAAGGAGTCCTTGGCCTGAGCCCTATAAGGGGTTTGTTTAGAATAACTATTTTATGTAAACCGCAAGGTTGCGTGGTTCCTTGTACCATATTGTATATATAAGGTATGCATATTCAAGTTTTGTATTCTATAACATAAGATTTTATCTGAAGTTTATATGTGGGATGTATTAACTTCTTGTCTAGTGTTCCTATTGATGTCTACAAAGGTTGGAAGATTTCTCATTTGGAAATTTTTATGGTTGATCCGTTCTGATAGGTATTGGTTCTCGAAATTGGCATATAGGTTAGGTTTTTCACCTGCATTGTGCACTTATCAGTTTCCTTTCCCATTTTGGCCTTAGGATCAACCCCACCAAGTTATGGTGCAAAACCTTCTCATTGCTTAGAAGCATCATGACTTGTGTGGTAGAGCCTACCTTATCATGAGTGCCCTAGATAGTACCTTGTTGTCACTTGGCACCCATGCTGATTTTTTGTTCTTAGGCTTAGGAGTCCTGTTTAGTCCTGCCATGACTTGTGCAGTGAAGACACATTCTCCTTGCTTCTACGCTTATTTCTGGCCTTATACCCTAGAGGCTCCTTTTTGTTGAGTTGTACTGTTGCATTGCATTTTGACTATTTTCACCTTTCGGGCATGAGCCGACTTTCACTTGGACTCATGTTTAAGCCACTTATTTGACCATGTCTCTGAAAACTCAAAACCTGAAATCACTTAGCTTCTGCAACTTGACACACACTTTGATCCATGGAAGGAACAACCCTTTGAGTGTCCTTGAACAATTTTGCCTCCCTGCATTGAGCATAGGATCGTTCACTAGATCATCTGTTTCACTGACACTCATTCTTTCCACTGTACTGTAGCATTCTTTTATTCTTTTTCCAGCTTAAAGAAAAAGACAAAAAAAAAATTATATTCCAAAAAGAGCGGGAACGGGACAACATTTCCATATATTGTTTGCAACTAGAGTCAGTTGTGTCACCCTTGAACAAATCACTCAAAAGAAATTCTCTCCTCCATTTTGGGCGGGATTTAGTTTGAATTAGGTATGCCTTAAACTTGTTATTGAGTCAGTTCTCCTCCGATTGGTTATCTCTTCCAATCATATGGAGAGTTTGTTCATGCCTCCTGCATGACGAACTTATACAAAGTTATCATATGTTGCCACTTCTTTTGTTCAAGGGAAGTAAGCCTGAGTTGGCCCCTCTGTAGTGTTTCTTGACCTATTTTCTCAGTCGGCCATCCTTGGTTGTCAGTGTCTTTTTTGTCATCACATCAGTTATATTGGTCCTTTGCTCCTGCCGTTTTGAGAAGGTCTCCATTGACTTCTTGCTGGCGAGTCTTGTCCTTATCGACGATAACATATTGCTCTGAAGGCAAGCCTAAAGCCGTACCCTATCTCTATTTTCATTATTGATAGGTTACCTTGTGCTTAGCATTGATCAGTCTCATGGGTCGTTGACTGAGTGGTTTCCCTTGTGTTTGACATCAACTTTCATTATCACACATTGGGGTTCGTGCAGTGCCTTGGTTTCCATTTGACCCTATTGGTGGATTCCTCGCCTCTGTGTCAGCTTTCATTATTGGTTGGTTCAGAGGGTTTCTATTGTGTGCTAGCTACATCTTTTGTACGCCAGAAACGTGATTTGGTTGGGTTACTACATCTTTTTTCGTTCGATTCCTTCCACATTATTGGCCTACAGGTTACACTCGTGCTAGATTGATGAAGGATGCCTTAATGCCTTCCTTCTAGCAGATATTTTCCTATTGACTACGACTCATTGCTTTGGGGAAAAGGTATAGAGTCCATTTGGCAGTACCTTGGGGTTTGCAGTCATCAGTGGCATATCCTTAACTATCGACAGTGGGAATCCATCATTGTATCCTGATTGGTAGATTCTTCCAGGTGTTCAACCTCAGCTCATTCATTTGCACTTGTTAGATTGTATTGGGT
This sequence comes from Pinus taeda, assembly GCA_000404065.3. Lineage (NCBI taxonomy): Eukaryota > Viridiplantae > Streptophyta > Pinopsida > Pinales > Pinaceae > Pinus > Pinus taeda. The sequence goes on from APFE030562623.1 coordinate 11,992, forward strand.
ACCTTGACTCTCATTATCATTATCAGTGAGTAGTCTCACATTTATCAATAATATACATCAATGACCAGTAATCAAACGATTTCTCACATGGTTGACTTCAGATCATTTATTCCCATTGTGTAGAAATGTACCACGACGATTGGTGAAGACCTCAGGTTTCATTAGCATTCTTTGGTTCAGTTGTTAGTTGCTCCTATTGCTACTAGTTGACACCATCCACAGTATATGTTGCAGTCCTTCATAGCGACATCTTATATGCTGGCATCCGAGTTGCGATGTAGTATCATCTTATTCCATCATGTTCATTAGTACTATTGGGATATGTTTTTGACATCAGTGATCAGCTTCATCCTTCAGCTTCATTGATCATCTTCTTATATATGTGATGTTCAGATATGTACTTATTTGATCACGTTCAGATGATCCATTGTGTACTTTCAGTCTTTTATACTTGTATACATAGTGGATCCGCTTGTACTTGATATGCGAACATGCTTTACTTTCTCTGAGCATGGGTATGCCTACCTCAAATAGATGTTTCTTTCTCATCTTCTTTTTTATGGCTTGGTAGGCTAAAATCTGGTGAAGTCCTTCTCAATTTTCAACAATTTTCCTTTCCATATACTTAATACATTTCGGCCATCATGTACCCCTTCTGACCTCATATATTAGGGGACATTTGTTATAGCTCCAAATATCACCCTTGGTATTTATGATGCTTGGTTTATGGCCTAGGGAAACTCCTCCTTCTAGACTTGGTCCAAATAATTTAAAAACAATGTTTTACTCCCTGTATGCTACTTTTCCCTGTGATAAAAGCGTGTACATGCGGGTTAGTCAATACCCAACCTGCGTATATGTGTTAAAACACTTAAAAAAATTAAATTTCCTTAACTATGGGCAGAGTTCATGGGTTTTACCTGTTGATTACCTCCTAATGCCCGTGGGACAATTGTTCCCAACTTTTTCCCAACTAAAAAACTAATTGGGAGAAGTATAAATAAGACTTCTATGGGAAGGCCTTAAGGAGGAGAGAAGAGATAGAATTACTATACTGAGATTATCCCCTAATCAAGTCTAAAGTATGTCTGTGCTTCAAGAACTTCGCCAAGTTCAGGAAACCCTTGTTTCCTTGAGTGTTGATATTCTCCCACTTGCTTGAGATATCATGGTATTGGTTATGGAAGGAGGCTGTTGAAGACTGGGACTGAATGGACCTGGAGGACGGTTCCGCTTGGAGTCAGAAGAGAAAGACTCAGGTGAAATCTTTCCATGTTTATTATAGTTTTCTACAATAAAAAGAAACATTGTCTTGTTCCTGAGATCGACTTTGTTTATGCATCAGATGTTGCTATTGTAGTTCATGTATGAATGATTATTTTGATGGATAACTAACCATTTTCTTGTATGATATAAAGTTGATTTCACTAAAATGCTTTATCTATATGCTTCTATGTGTGTTCAGATTGGTTGATTTGCAGATTCGAAGATCATCAGGAGTTGCAGAGGATCTAAACCCTTGCTGGAACTACCCAAACGAAGGACATTCGGGTATGTTCATCCACACATAGTTTGTTTATTTAAGCATGTTGCTTGAGTTTTATGCTTGTTTCTTGCTGTAGATTACTCTTTCTCTGTTGGGGTTCTGACCCAAAGCCCTAGGGGACTTATTCCTGTAACAATTATATATTACATAGGGTATTTGGATCAGCTCAGATGTCCACGATGGATGGATTTTCACAGTACAATCAGGTAGTACTACACCAGACGATCAAAAGAAAATTGCATTCACTACACCCTGGGGAACCTTTAGGTATAGTACAATGCCATTTCGCCTTTTAAATGCCAAAGCAACTTTCCAAAGGGCGATGGATATAGCGTGTGTGGGGGAATAGGAAAAATTTGAAATGGTCTACTTGGATGTTATCAAGGTTTTTTATAAAATAGATGATGAACACATTGAGAATTTGAGACTCACTTTTGAGAAATGCAGGAAATATGGGTTGTCTCTGAATCCTAAAAAATCTCGGTTCACCCTAAGCGAAGGAAATCTATTAGGGAACATAGTAGGACAAGAAGGGGTGAAGATCGATCCCAAACATGTGGAGGCCATCTACATCTCCCTACCATGAAATAAAAATGAATTCCAAGTGTTCTTGGGAAGAATTAACTTCTTGAGAAGATTCATACCCAACTACGCGGAGATAGTAAAGGAGATCACAAAAATGTTGAAAAGGAAAATTAAGTGAAATGGAACTTAGATTCTCGGGAATCTTTCTCTAGAATTAAAATATCTTTTTCAAAGCCTCCTGTGCTAGCTATCTGAGATAATTCAAGACCTTTTTACATATTTTATTTCGCTTCCCCTCACACTGTAGTTGTTGTTTTATTGCAAAAGAATAGTGAAGGGCACAAGAAGCCAATAGAATTTTTCAATCAAGTGTTGTGGGATGCTGAATTGAAATATAATATCCTAGAAAAATAGGCTTATGCCTTGGTCAAATGTCTAAAGGATTTTAGAGTTTATGATCTGCAATCTCAGATTATAGCTTATGTTCCAGCAGTAACCGTTAAAGACATCGTGGTGCAAGGTGATAGCGATGGAGAAAAAGGTAAGTGGATTGCTAAAATCCAAGAGTATGACATGGATATTAAGCCCACTAAACTCATCAAAGGACAAGGGCTAGCTAAAATATTATCTGAGTCAAATTTCTGAGCCTTGGGCATAAACTTATTGACAGAAGAAGATGGAGAAGGGATACAATAGTTGATGATCAAGACAGTAGTCAAAAAATTTCATATGAAATATGAAGCATCTGCCTGGTATAAAGACATCATATATTATATGTTGTTCTTAAGATGCCCGTTGATGTTGGATAAAGTGAAATATAAAGAATTGAGGTTATAGGCCCAAAGGTTTGTTATATCAAATGGTCAACTATATTGGAAAGACCGTGTTGGGATCTTACTTCTATGCTTGGTGGAAGAGGAAACTCGTAGGATGATTGATGAGTTCCATGGCGATGTTTGTGGGGGACATTATGGCTGGAAGGCTACAACTCATAAAATACTGAAAGCATGCTTTTATTGGCCAAAAATATCTGGAGAAGTACACTCTTATATTCAGGCCTATGAGAACTGTCGAAAATTCGTCGAGAAAAAGAAATTAGCTTCACTTCCAATAATCCTTGTTTTTGTTGAAGAACCTTTCAGACAATGGGGATTGTATTTCATTGGAGATATACACCTGCCTTCTAGTAGTAAACATAAATGGATACTTACAACCACTGACTATTTTACTAAATGGGTGGAATCAATCATGGCCAGAAATGCAACCGATGTTATAGTCATAAACTTTTTGCAGGAAAACATCCTTGCTAGGTTTGGTTGTCCTAAGAAAATCGCGATTGATAATGCTAAGATTTTTAAGTCTGCAAAGTTTATTATTTTTTGTCAGAAATTGAACATTATAATTAGTAAATCCACTACCTATTATCCACAGGGAAATGAACTAGCCGAGTCTTCAAATAAAACGTTAGTAAGGACCCTGAAGAAAACAATTGCAGAAAGCCAGAGAAATTGGGCCTCACCACTGAAATTTTCCTTGTGGGCGAATAGGGTAACAACTAAAAGATCCACTGGGAAATCCCCTTTCAAATTAGTCTATGGGAAATAGGTGATTTTACCTATATAGCTTTCCATGGCCATTGAAAAATTCTTACAAGACATTGAAGAAGAGTCAAACTCCTTGACCTGAGGGATAAATTAACTAGTGGAACTCCAGGAGAGTAGAGAGAAAGTGCATCACAAATTGATTAGTTACCAAGAGAAAATGAAGTCATTTTTTGATAAAATGGAAAAGGATAGGCCCCTCAAGTCTAGGGATCTAGTCTTGAGGTGGAATGACAAAAGGGAAGACAAAGGCAAGCATGGAAATTTCGACCCATTATAGTTTGACCCTTTCAAGATTGCAGAAGCAAGAGGCAATAATAATTTCTTGCTGGAAAACTTGGAAGGTGAAGCACTTCAACTTCCAGTCAATCGGCCCCTCATTCATTGTAAATATCAGTATGTTACTTATAAAAAATATATGTTATTGGAAGTTTGTTGTTATTTCTTCTTGTTAAGCAAAGTTTTCTATAATAAGACTCCATGCCCAAGGAGCAAGATGCTAAGTTGTAGGTTCTCGATGTCATGTTGCCAATACATCATCCCCGATTGGAGCCAATTGATGGGCCTCTAATTTAGACATAAATTAAGGCCCATATGACTATCCTTAAACACAATAAACCTCTCTTTATGCATTAGATAACGTATTTTTAACTTTAATATGTTCATTAGGAAGGTTTATGGATAATTGCATATTTGTGCCTAAAATTATATATTTTTGTGGAATATTGTGAGAATATTCCATAGATTATGAAGATTTGGAGGAGATAATTTAGTGACTTGCTCCCTAATACAAGAGGATCAATATTGGATAATAAATCAACAAGATATTATGAAATTATTGCACAAATTATGGAGCTCCAATGATTGAGAAAATCTAGGAATGTGTTCCCCGTCATTTAATGCAGATTCCTAGTGTTGGGAACCAGATCCACTATTTGAGCTTCCTTCTTTCATGGAGAATGCTTCCTAATGATTTTTTATAAGTACCAATTCGAATTTTATTCTAGCTATTGATTTTTCTTAGTCTTCTTGTGGAGAACACTTGTATTTTTGCAGCTCCACTTTCATTTCTTGCAGGGATGTAATTGTATTGATGGAAATACTGAAGATTGGTATTATTTTCTTTGTCTAGATATTCATCTCCTTCATAGGACTTTGATTTTCCTTGGGATTTTCCATCCTAGGAGCCTCAGAGCCCATTTTTATAAGTTACTTTTCTTGTTTTCACTTCTTATTCACATGCAGCTCTTGTTCTTGTTTTTTTCCTATTTCTGCATTTAGTATTAATGATTTCTTGTTGTAGGATTGGGTTAAATAGTTGAAGTAATTTATTATGTAAGATAAAAAGCATGATGTCATCCTTGGAACATATTTGGAAGGTCATGGTAATCATTGAGCTACCGTATTTGTTTTCTTATTCATAAATCTAAATTTCTGGAAGTCCCTTGTTGCAGATAGTAGTAATTTTTTGTTATTTTTTAGAACATACTAATGAGATTCAATTGATTTGATTCCACATAAATTAGATCACAAAAATATTATGGTTAATAACAAAATTAACCCCATTTAATTTTCACTTTATTAGGTATGCATTTGATAGATTAACTAGCTCACTAGTTCTCGAATTTCTAGATTTTAAACTAGTAATTTTCTGCGATTTTGTGGCATACATTAATGTTGGCATTATGGTGTATGTGTTGTACTTGATGGAAACCCACTTGTAGTAGAACAGCCCACTTGTATATGGTAACTAGATGAATCTACGTAACTAGATGAATCTATAGGAGAGATATCAAATGTGTCAGAATGCATGGCAGTTGTGTTTACAGATGTGACAAAATGCAGGGTAGTTCAAATGAATCATTTCAAAAGTAATATGGAAAGTTACATTATAACATGCCTATTCATAGGGAACAAATTAATGGTACAAAAGAATAGGATGAAGGAACAAAGGACTACAGATAAAAATCAAGAAATTGAAGAAAGAGAATGGTTTAAGAAGTATACGATGGTTCACCTTGTCCAAGTAGCATATACACGTGGGTTCACAGAACAAAAAGAGCGTATACATATGCACACACTTTCACAAGGGAAAAAGCACGTATAGGTTGGAAAATCAAGGAATTTTAAGAGTAGAGAATACCAGGGGTCAACACCATAGTCTTAGCCCACAATATTGAACGGAGTAATGCCTATTTGATCCCATCCAAGAATACCATAGATCCTAAGTGTGGTTTTAGTCCGAGGTATTGGTCCAAGGTTTTTGGTTCGAGGTATTAGTCCGAGGTTTTGGTCCAAGGTTTTTGGTCCAAGGCATTGGTCGGAGGTTTTTGGTCAAAGGTATTGGTTAGAGGTTTTGGTCCAAGGTTTTTAGTCCGAGATTTTGGTCCGAGGTATTGACAAAGGATCTAAGTATATAAGGAGGAGAGGATCAAAAGGCTAAGTGCACAAGTAATTAATATCTTATGAAGTGTTAGATCAACAGAAAATATGCATGTTATGGGTTTATGATGATTTTCTTGATCTGAACTAAGTATGCACCTGAGTGTTTGATGATGGATGAGATCTAATGATGGATCAGGATCATAATGACTTATCATTACGTGATTTGATAATGGATAGGCTAGATCTGATTACTAATGCACATTTTATCCTTCATATGTGATGATCTGGGAATGTCTGAAGTCTGAAATTGCAGTGAAGTTATAAGTAAGTATTTCAAGATATATACACTGATTCGCTTTGTTGAAGGTGCATATACACGTTGTTTCGGCTCTTCCAAGTAGCGTATAAAAAAGAAAAGCTTGATGTTCAGGAATGGCTGATATATCATCTCAATGTTGCTGTTTTACTGTTGTTTATCAATGATGTCTGCTTAGATTTGAAAGTAGAACTGAATGTATAAGGATATTGAGTCTGATTGATTGATTGATTGAAAAAGAAGGGTGATTCTTGTTGCTATTTGTTTAGAACTCTATAATATGACAATAGATATTTAGAATGTGACTGATTGGTACAGTTTATGGTTCAGAGGTTTTATGATTCAGTATCTTTAGAGGTATACATAGGTTGGGCTAAAGGAAGTAGCATATACACGCAGGTTGGCTTCATTGAAGGAGCGTATACATTCTGACACATGAATTTTGAGGTTACAGTTGGCTTTGGTTGTTGATGCAGTGTTCTGGGTTTAGATTTGTGTACTGGTTACAATGATTTGTTTGTTCCAGTTGATTTATTGAATTTCATTAAGTTTGAATGAATGGTTGATTCAGTTGTGTCAAAGGTACAGTGCGTGTTTGATTCAGTTATGTTAGAGGTATAGTGAGTGTTTGATTCAGTATGTCAGAGGTTCAGTGATTGTTTGATTCAGTGATTGATTGATTCAAATATGGTTGATTTAGAGATTGATGATTGCGTTTTAGTTATGATAGAGATTGATGACTGAGTTTCAATTATTGGTTGATGCAGATGTATTTGATGGATGTATTGCACTAGTGATTGATTTTGAGCTTCAATGTTACTGATGGGTCCAGTGTGAAAATTTGATGAAACATGGCCTACATATTGTGTTGTTATGTACAAGGAGTATCCAATATGAAAATTTATGAAACTTGGTCCTTGAAGGATACTGAGGGTTGGAGCCTTTAGTAAGGAAGTCAAAGCTTCCTGCCAGTAGTGGCTGGTGATTTGATCAGGGGGTTGGAGCTCACCTCCAGTAGCAGCTGGAGAACGAGTGAAGGTTGTAGCCTTCTGTAGGTTGGCACCTACATACTAGCAAACATATCGGCTAGTACAAGAGCTAGGGGGGTTGTAGCTCCCTTCCACTAGAAGCTGGAGAACAAGAGAAGGTTGTAGCCTTCTGTAGGTGGGTGCATGCGTACTAGTATGAGTCTGAAATAGTACACGATTGTAAACATATTATTATTTATATTAAAAGAAGACAAAGACAACAAAAGAATGTGGGTTTTCACCTACATTGGGTTTCCACCTTTAATCATGGTGTTCATGTGTGTTTCTTATGTGTGATGGTTTATTATGTTATTATTGCACATGGTTATTATTTCATGTTTAATGAAGCACTGATGCACTGATTAAAGATCAACATATGATCAATTAATTGAATCATAAGTTCACTGGATATACGCTGGTTTCCTTAAGAACAATTACGTACACACACAATTTACCTTCACTGAAGTAGCGTATATAAATATGATTATGGAAATGAAAAATTTATTGATTTGTAAATACTGATTCACTCCCCCTCTTAGTATTATTTCTAACAATTGGTATCAGAGCAGGTCCTTTGGTAGAAGCTTGATCGCTTGAAGGAGATTCGTAGAAACAATGGGAAAGAAGCTAAAGAAGAAAGAACCTCAAAAGAATAAGACATCTCGAGGGAACTGTGACAGTGGAAGAGACGATTGGCCATTATGTGGAAGCAACTCCACAGATTCAGAATCACCTCCGAATGAAGACGAACAAATTATCAGGTACGAATTTGTTGTCCTCTGGTGATACATTTCTCTGTTCATTTGAAGATAATTAATGTGACAATGAAATAATTGAATTTTCTCTTATGGGTGAAAGAGAAAGAAATCAAATAGAGGCAAAATTTATAAAATAAACAAACACAATTAGAGATTAAAAGGATCTAATTGATAAAAGGGAATGTGCCTACAAAGAAGAAGTTACTAGATTAAAATCCTAGTTGGAGGAAGGAAACAAAGTAAGGAAGCGGTACAAGGAAAAAGAAGACCAATGTCAAAGACTGTAGGATGAAGTGACATAATTGAGAATTGAAGTGAATGAAAATGACACAATAACCAAGGAACTTTTAGAAAGAACCAACTAATGTGAAGGTCTTGAAGGTGTGATCATTTCTCTAAAATAAGATCTCAAAAATTCAAATAAGCAGAATGAAGAACTACTCTAAGAATTTGAAGAAAAATAAAATTAAGTTCTCGAATTAAGGCAACAAGTGGAAGAAGGAAGAAAATATGAAGAATCATGAAGAAGCAGTATCTCGAAAAGGAAGAGCAATATCAGGTTGAGGTAAATATCATAAAAGGTAAATTAGAAGAAAAGGATAAACTTTTACGATTTCAAGATAATACTAATATTTTGGATGATATTTTTAGTAGTCAAAGGTCCCCTACCATCAAATATGGTCTTGGTTTTCATGAAACTGTTAAAGTTGAATCTAGCTCACAAACTGAAGCAAAGAAATCTAGTGCTAAATCTAAAATGCTCAACAAGGAGATAAGAGGTCAACCCCATCAACAACTAAGGAAAGAAAGCCTTCAACGAAAATCATTTACTCCTAACTATGGAAGTGATAATCAGTTCTTTCCTCTAAAAAACAATGTTGAATGTTCATAATGTTGGACATGTTGTAGCTAGATGTAGAGGTAGAATGATTCAAGCTAATAATCATCACATAGAAATATCATTAGCTTCTAGGTACTCTAAGGGATATTGTTTTTCTTGCAATATGTTTGGTCACAAAGCCATTAACTGCTATAGAGGGAATATGAAACATATAAGATGTTATGCTTGTAACAAGTTTGGGCATATAGCAAAAGAATGTAGGAGAAAATTTCGGCCATCACTTCAAAAGGATAAAACATCATTAAATTCCAAGGTATGGAAGAAGAAGGAAGTACAACCAGAAATATGTAGCATAGCTCAGTAAATAGACAAAACAGTCTCAGGAGAAACTAAGAGTATGAAATTTTAGTGTTCTAATTCTCATACGCAGTTATAATGAAGACAAGTCGCATATATATGTGAGTTCAAAGCTGCGTTGTTGCGTATATGTTGGTTTAATGAAGAAGCAGTGGGACAAACTTAGAAAAATGGTCTGATTATCTTTTCTGTCTTGATGATTGATGACTACAGTCTGTGGATGTTATGTAGAAGTTCTTTTGATCCTCATAAGTTGTTGATGACTTGATGTATATCTGATTGATGACGATGCTTTGATATTTATTACTGATATATGCAATGATAAGATCTGACAGTGAACAAGTGGCACGAGTTTAGGGGGAGAATATGTTATGCTTCAATATTGAATTATTGGCATTATGTTTAGAAGTCTTTGGTACCTAATGATTCTTATCAATGGTGATGACGATTATGTGGCTAAAGTGTTTAAATGATACATCATGCTATGTTGTGGTTATGAGCTGCCTATGATGATGATACTTGTATTGCTTGGGATAACATAGTTTTTATTCAGATCAGATTTATGGGTGATTGTGGATGACTTTTGATGATGCATATGTTACATATTTGTTGCTTACATGGTGATATTCATAAGGACAAGGAGAAGTACAAATCTTGAGTACACAACTTCATTATGTGATAATGAGCCACTCACTTCTTTTATGTTGTTGTCATCATGCCTTCAAAGATGCATAAAGTTCATATGGTGCTGTAATGATGCAAGATTCCTATAGTTCTTGGCTCTCACATAGTTAAGGATTGTTGCTATTGATGGTATCAAGAAATCTTGACAAATGACCATGAGCTCATGATTTTCTAGATACATATTGCTATCTCTTTGATGTATACACATTATGTTGGATACATGGATGATTACTTCAGTTATATATTGAAAAATATTGTTGGTTGTCTAGGAGAACGGTGTTAGTGCAGGTCTCGTGAAGACATATATGTTTGAAGACATGGGTATTTGGTGACATGGCTTACTTAGTCACATAATGATGATGCATTCTTACTTTATGATGATAGGTTTTGATACCCACATATGTTGATTGTCATGGTTGATTCTTACAAGATGTGGGATGTTCCCTAATGATGATACATGGTTGATATATTGAGGGTTCTTGTGGAAATATCATGATGTTATGATCATAGATGATGACTATGGTGTTTTCACATGCATATGATAGGCTGTGAATGATTTCGTACACATGACATATGCTTAGTTGTTCATGGAAGGTTATGATAAGGATCTTTCTACTAAGGAAACAGAGCAAGTTGATCTTGATGAGGTCAAGAGGATGAGTTGATATCTATATGTGGCATACCTTGTCATAGGTTGATGATATTTACATTGTCATATCTTGAGAACTGATGATGGACATATACATGTTGTTGGCCCGGATGTTGATGATAGATGCTAATGGATCAGATCATCTATGATGTATGATAGTTTCTGATGACTATTGTTGGGTTGTGTTATATTCTTTCCACATAGTTAACATGGGGTTTGAGGGGTGCCCGTAACCCCACTTTATGGGGTCCGGGGCAGCGCCCTGAAAAATTTTGGTTTTGGACCCTATGTTAGGTTGGGTGGACCCACCTATGGTTTTGTGCATGATTTTCGCACATGTTTTTTTTTGGACGCGATGGTTTTCGGTCCATGGTTTTGGATGCAATGGTTTTCGGTCCATGGTTTTGGATGCGATAGTTTTAGGTCCATGGTATTGGATGCTTCGGCATGTATACATATGTATTGTAACATTGAAAGGAACATAATGAAAAATCAAGCTGGTAGTCCCGATTTTGGGATACAGTGGGAAATATCGATGTATATGTGTTTTATGTATTATGCTCTCGCATTTTTATTTTTCCTGTGATTTAGAATTCGTATGCAGGTAATTTCTGTATGGGGTTAAAATCTACATTTGGTATCAGAGATGTTTTGGCTTCAAGGGGACGCCTTTGTTGTTGAGGGGTTTCGCTCGAGCTTGTGGTAGACCCTGTCCAGTGGGAGATCTGCGAGATCGATTCTGGTCGTGAAAGAAGATGGCGAGCAACGGAAAGATAGAGATTGAGAAGTTCAATGGTCAGAGTTTTGAGTTGTGGAAACTCAAGATGGAGGATCTATTGGTGGATAAAGATCAGTGGATCGCGGTAGATCCGGGTACTAAACCAACGGGAGTGACCGATGAAGAATGGAAGAAGTTGGATCGGAAGGCAAAGAGCACAATATGATTGTGTGTCTCAGATTCAGTATTGCTGAATGTATCAGGGGAAGCTACGTCGAAGGCTCTGTGGGACAAGTTAGGGACTTTGTACCAATCTAAGTCTCTGGTGAATAAACTATTCATGCGGAAAAAGCTGTATAACCTGAGGATGAAAGATGGAGACTCGGTGATAGAGCATTTGAATGCGTTTAATACTGTGGTAAGTTAATTATCATCTGTTGATATTAAAATTTCAGATGAAGATAAGTGCATCAGTTTGTTGTGTTCTCTACCAGACTCGTGGGATAGTCTGGTTATTGCAATAGGTAGCAATGCAACTGCTTTGCAGTTTGATGAAATATTCTCAGTCTTGCTGACGGAGGAGATGAGACGAAAAATTATGGACAACCAGAATGGTGATGCCTTGTCTGTACGAGGACGGTCCCAGAACAGAAACAAAAATAAGTCATCGAGTGGGAGATCTAAATCTAGAGGGAGATCTAAATCTCCAGGAAAACCTACAAAGGTGGTGTGCTGGAATGCGAAAGGAAGGGAACTTCAGAAGGGAGTGTAAATCTAAAGCTCCTGATAAAGGAAAGGAATCTGATGATGCTCCTTCTACAGAGGCAAAAACCACCTCAGATGAAGGTGGGGATGTGTACTTGGCTTCTTCAAGTACACATGTAGATCATGATGCATAGTTAATTGACTCAGGTGCATCTTTTCACTTCACTCCCCATAGAGAGTGGTTCTGCGAGTATGAGAAATATGATGGTGGTGATGTCTTCTTAGGAGATGTTAGGAAGGCTAGAATCATTGGTAGTGGAAAAGTAAAGTTGAAGTTGCAAGGTGGAAGGGTTAGAACCATTCCGGGTGTTCTCCATATTCCTGCATTGGCCAGAAATCTGATTTTTGTAAGCAAGTTGGATGATGCAGG
>APFE030562623.1:25019-47062 GCA_000404065.3 Pinus taeda
CATATAATCCCTTAAGTCCGAAAAAGCGTAAAATAATACAAAAGGGATGAATTTTCGATAGTTTTAACGAGCCGAACAAGACAAGCGCTCGATCTTTTTGTGTAATAATCCCTCAGGTCCAAAAAGATTAAAATCTAGAGCAGGGATAGCACTTCCGATGCCTTTAACAAGCTGGAGAGGCCAATTGCTCGACAATATTTTCATATTTTACGAGTCAGGTGAAAAGAGCTTAAAGAAGACTCGTTTTCGAGGAATGAGTGATGGTTTTGTTGGGTTGTGTTATATTCTTTCCACATAGTTAACAGGGGGTTTGAGGGGTACCCGTAACCCCACTTTATGGGGTCTGGGGTAGCGCCCAGGAAAATTTTGGTTTTGGACCCTATGTTAGGTTGGGCAGACCCACCTATGGTCTTGTGCATGATTTTCGCACATGTTTTTTTTTGGACATGATGGTTTTCGGTCCATGGTTTTGGATGCGATGGTTTTTGGTCCATCGTATTGGATGCTTCGGCATGTATACATATGTATTGTAACATTGAAAGGAATATAATGAAAAATCAAGCTGGTAGTCCCAGTTTTGGGATCCAGTGGGAAATCTCTTTGTATATGTGTTTTATGTGTTATGCTCTCGCATTTTTATTTTTCCTATGAATTAGAATTCGTATGCAGGTGATTTCTGTACGGGGTTAAAACCTACAACTATCATGGTCTTGTTTAGATCTTTGGTCTTTGTAAATTTCATGTATATCATTTGATGTAAAGGACATATAAAGGCCCATAATATGTCTTTGTCTATCATAGTCTTTTAATGAGTCCTTTTTTGTCATATGATGTAATTTGTACCCCGACTATGCATGGGAAGGATGATGTAATAATTGGTATATTTCAGTCATGTATAAACAATTGGTATATCTCCACTTGGTTGGGTAGATGAGTCAAATTTTGTATATCCCCATTTGGTTGGGAGATTGATGTATGCATGAGTCATTAGTGATAGGAAGGTCATGCTCACATAGTTGAATTATAGGGTCGTGTTATTCTTTTGGAAAATATTTTTTGTAGACTCTGCATGTGCTCAGGGGGAGCATGGATGATATAATGCATCTCAGCATGTACAAATGGAGAGTTTAATCAGAGAATTGAGCATGTGCCTAGGGGGAGCATGATCAATGTTCATATTCAGCTGTTTAGATATGAAAGTCTTCATTTTGGTCATACTTTTTCCCTTGATATGAAAGGGGGAGAATATCTTGGTATGCCCTTTGCCCTTGATGTCAAAGGGGGAGAGTATTTTGGCATTTCTTTTTATCTCTAACAGCTTCCTACAGCATGCAGTAATCAACACCAACATGGTTGTCATCAAGTCCAAAGGCAGAGATTGTTGGCATTATGATGCATGTGTTGTACTCGATGGAAACCCACTTGTAGCAGAACAACTCACTTGTATATGGTAACTAGATGAATCAACGTAACTAGATGAATCTACAAGAGAGATATCAGATGTGCCAGAATTCATCATTGGAAGTTGTGTTTAGAGATGTGACAAAATGCAGGGTAGTTCAAAGGAATCATTTCAGAAGTAATATGGAAAATTGCATTATAAAAGATCTATTAAGAGGGAACAAAGTAATGGTACAAAAGAATAGGATGAAGGAACAAAGGACTACATATCAAAATCAAGAAATTGAAGAAAGAGAATGGCTTAAGAAGTATATGCTGGTTCACCTTGTCCAAGTAGCATATACATGTGGGTTCACAAAACAAAAAGAGCATATACGTATGCACACACTTTCGCAAGAGAAAAAACGTGTATAGGTTGGAAAATCAAGGAATTTCAAGAGTAGAGAATACCAGGGGTCAATACCATGGTCTTAGCCCATAATATTGAGTGAAGTAACGACTATTTGATCCCATCCAAGAATACCACAGATCTTAAGTGTGGTTTTAGTCTGAGGTATTGGTCCAAGGTTTTTGGTTTGAGGTATTGGTCCAAGGTATTGGTCTGAGGTTTTTGGTCTGAGGTATTGGTCTAAGGTTTTGGTCTAAGGTTTTTAGTCCGAGGTATTGATTTGAGTTTTTGGTCTGAGATATTGACAAAGGATCTAAGTATATAAGGAGGAAAGGATCAAAGGGCTAAGTGCACAAGTAATGAAAATCTTATGAAGTGTTAGATCAAAAGAAAATATGCATGTTATGGGTTTTGATGCTTTGCTTGATCTGAACTAAGTATGCACCTGAGTGTTTGATGATGGATGAGATCTAATGATGGATCAGGATCATAATGACTTATCATTATGTGATTTGATAATGGGTAGACTAGATCTGATTGCTAACGCACATTTTATCCTTTATATGTGATGATTTGGGTATGTATGAATTCTGGAATTGCAGCGAAGTTATAAGTAAGTATTCGCAGATCTATATGCTGGTTCGCTTTGGTGAAGGTGCATATACACACTGTTTCGGCTCTTCCAAGTAGTCTATGTGGTGAGCACTAGTATTGCAGCAATAATGCTGCAACTCCTGGGGCTTCCTACTTTACTTTTATCAACCCGGTAGTTCGTAACAAACTTGGAAGCGATGGTGCAGTATGAAAAAGTAGTAGTTCTTACTGCAGGCTGTCACTTGGTCAATTGGCGCAAGATCACTAGGAGCTCAAGCCAAGTTATATGAATTCTAGAAGAAGCTTTAAATATGATGAAAGAAAGGAAAGCTTCCTCTACAAAGGCTATTCTACTTGCAGAAAGAGAAAGAAGACTAGAATGTAAAGCAAAACCTAGCAAACCCTAATATACCAACTACCCTAATTTTGCATAAAAAGAGATGAGAACCTATGAAATGAATGCCATTACCTACTGAGGAAGTAAAATACACCTATTCAAGCTATTTCTAGAAGGAAATGAGGAAAAATTGTCTTTTTTGGATTTTTATGTATTTTATGTGAAATTGTTGTGCATGTAATTCATTCGTTTGTGGATGTAGCAGCAATTAGGTGGCGATGGAGGGAAAACTTGGGATTTGAAGAGGTGTAGGAAGGTGTGGAGGGGTCCTAAGAGGCCTCTAGAAATTTTCTGGAGGCTTTCCTTGCAATTGGACTTCAAAAATTCACTCATAGGAAATTCTACAGGAGGTTGCAGGGTATCTACAAGAGGTTCTACAAGAGGATCTACAGGAAGATGCCGAGGGCTGTTTTAGAGGTTTTAAAGATGGAAAAATGGTGGGAAAGGGTAGTTGAAGACTAGAGGGATGAGTTGAGGTGTTTGTAGTTCATCAAGGATGGTTAGGAAAGAAAATTATGGTTGGATTTATTCAAGAGACGAGAGGAAAGCTTATGAGAGAAGTGCAGATATTAGGGAAGATTTGTGAAGGGATATGAATGACCTATGAAAAATGTAGCAAAGGAGATGGTGATGGCTGCTTTATTGACTTATCATGAGCAGAAATGTACTATAAGAGAGCTGCAAATCAAAACACTGAAATTGAGCAAGAAAATAACTAGATACACAAAAAAAAGAACTATATCTCATGTTAACCTAAATTCTGACCTAGGAAAATGAAATGTTGAACAATGCTATATGGAAAGCATGGTAATAGATTTATTGTAGAAACATAAATGTGTATGGAAAAATGGATTTGAAGCATACATTAACCTCTGAATCAAACTGTGAGACTAGAAATTGCATGGAGGAAGCAAAACTGTGTTTTTATGACAGCAAGAGTGTCTTGACCTCAGCTCATGATCCCAAAGGGAAGAAAGGAGGTCAAGGCTCTATTGATAGCCTTTTTGTATATTCTCCTATCATTATTTAACATACTTGAGCAACTTGAAATGGAAACAACTATGGAAATCACTAGAATCAACTTATTCTAACCAAGAGAAAAGAAAATCTATCTAACAACACTAATTCATGAACGGAAGCAAAACATATAAATACAAACAAGAGGTGCTGGGTAGCTTGGGCTGGGCCCTAACCCAAGAGCTTCAGCCCCTTGGAAGAACTCAGTGTTGGCTTAGAAAATATTTCATCTCCATTATCAAAATAATAGTCACATTACATGAAACTGTTCACAAAAGTAAGCTTGAAAATGAGTTGAGCAAGAGCTGCAACAAAAGTGCGAAAATTTTAACTAACATCTAACTAACCTACTAAGGCCCTAAGCCCCCCTATTTATACAACTGGATCCCCAAAAACTCTCCTAAAGT
This sequence comes from Pinus taeda, assembly GCA_000404065.3. Taxonomy (NCBI): domain Eukaryota; kingdom Viridiplantae; phylum Streptophyta; class Pinopsida; order Pinales; family Pinaceae; genus Pinus; species Pinus taeda. The sequence goes on from APFE030562623.1 coordinate 29,224, forward strand.
CAAGGAGGCTTGGCTCCCAAGACTAGAGATAGACAACAATTCTTCTTCACTTGCTCGACTGTCCTTTTGATGCATTGATGTAGCTGCTTGTGCTCTGAGCCTTCTGAAGGAGGATTCAAAGTAAAGGGTCATAAATGAGGGAGAAACCCTCCTACAAATCCTATCCCTTGTTTTCCTCAAATATTGGCTGCCAAATTCTCATTAAACCTTTGACTTTGTCTCAAAATTGACCAAAAATCTGCATAAAGCACACATTAGACTTCATGGCATAATTACTAACCCAATTCACTCTATTAGCATAAATATAATAAAAAACATGCAATAAAATAATGAGAATGGTGGATTAAGTTGAGTTAGGAGGCAAATGAGCCCATATAATTACCCATTTATGGGGCTCATCATCACCCCCGTACTGAATGTGTTTCTCATCCTCTGAGAAACTAGTCCATCTCTTCATCTTTGATGGCCCTCATGGCCTCCCTGACATCCCATGCCTATGATGTGAGATCCTCTTCCCTATCATGGAATCCAGCCTTTCTATCTACCTCTTCCCATTGTTGTCTTTCTTCTTCCTCCTTTGTGCCCTCTAGTAGTCCTAGCAACAGTGGGGGACTCAACTTGAGGCCAATACAATTGACCTTCAAACTTTTCATAGAGTGCTTGTACAGTGGCACTATCCTCAATGTTTCTTTCATACTATTTGGGGAGTGATACTCCCCGATCTGTAGGCTGTGTAGCAATGTGTTCCAGCTTCTCATACAGGCATGAATTCAGTCATCTCCAAGCAATATCTCCATGTCCTCAAAATGTGCAATAGCCTGGGTCTGATCATTGATGTACCTAGGGGCACTTTGAGGATCAGCTGCAAGTAGCTGGTGTGTGATAGTGACAACCATAGGGTCTGATGGCTCTGCTCTAATCATCAGGGGCTCATTTTGTTCTTTTGCCATCAACTTCTTGATTTCTGTTACCCTTTTCTTCTCATGACTTATCCATGATGCCATGGCCATCAACTGCAAGTCCCCTAACATAGCATTGGGGTCCCATAGGTTCATATCAATGAGAGCCATGTTACGTAAATAAAAATATACCAACTTTGCCTTATCTTCTGCTAAACTATGGTCACATAGGTCCATGAACTATCTATAATCCTGAAAAGGCATGGTACCTTTCTGTGCCAAGGTCTTGATCTAAAACTGTAGTCACTGGTCTTTGAGGTAGAATCCATATGATTTGGCTGGTTACCTACACTGTAATGCCTCCATAGCCCAACGGGCCATGCATGCTAATTGGGTTTCCCTTTCTTGCAGCTGTTTTCTTAACATTTCATTCTCTGCTTCCAAGTGAGATCTTCTGATTACTTCTGTATGTATACAATGCTCAATTCCTTACCCATCTCTCTCATCTTGTTTTCCATGTGGCCAATGTCTTCCACCCCTTTGGATTTGGTGATCTGCATCCATATATGGCTTCTTACCCTTTCTTTTTCCAGTTCAAAGAAAAGTGGGGCTGCAAATTTCTGTGGAATAATTTTTCCTCCTTCAATAAGGTTGTAGTAAGAGCATAAACTAGGCTGGGGGTCAGGTTCTGGTATCTCTACTTCCTCATGTTTCCCCTGGTCTATTCTTCTTCCCTTTTCTCAAGTTTCTCAGTCTCCTATAGCTTTGTTAGGGTCTCCTGTAGGGCAGTATGTGCCTCCTGTAGGACTGTTTCTGAGTCCTGTAGTTTTATTCTTTCCCTCCAACTGGAAGATCTAGGAATTCCTCTTTCATAAGCAATGGGGGTTTTGGATGGAGATTCTTTCTTTTTGGCAGTAGGAGAATCTTCAATTACAATAGGCACTGTTGAAGATGGTTGTGGTTTTCCTATTTTTATCCTAGTGCTTTTTCGAGCCTTGAAATACATTGATGGTTGTCTTTTTCTCTTTTGTTTGGGCTTAACTGGGGTGCTGAGTGCAGCAAGAACAGCTGTTGCTTCCCTTTCTAGTGCCTCAGGAGACATTTTTGTCTTCTTTGCCCCTTTTTATTCTTATTCTGTCTTTTCTGCCTCTGTTAGCTTTGTTTCCTCTAGCCCTGTTTTGATTTCCTTCTCACCTTGTTTAGTTTCTACCTTCTTTGCTTTAGTCTTGTTCTTCTCTAGTTTAGTCTTTTTCTTTTTTGTTTTAGTCTTTCTCTGTTCTGTATTGGTGTCATCCTGCTCTGCTTTGGTCTTTTTCTTCTCTGCTTTAGTCTCTTCCTTTTTTGTATCAAGTTTTTCCTTCTCTGTTTTAATATTTTCCTTCCCTGTTTCAAGTTCTTCTTTCTCTGTTTTGGTTTCCTCTTCCTCTGTTTTTGTTTTCTCCTCATCTTCCCCTTTTTGTTCTTCCCTCTCAATTTTAGAAGGAATGAGGTCATATGTGAGGAATTTTATATCACCCTCTCTTGTCATATTTCTGAAAATCTCCCAGGCTATGGGGATTGTGAAGGTGTGGAGGGATTCTTCCACCAGCAGTTTAATGAGTCCATGGTGAGCCAATTGGTCTGGACCTCTTGTCTTCAATTTAATGTTGGAATCTATAAGAGATTGTAGGAGAAAATAGGGAATACTGAGTTTTTGGGGTGTGGGAATATCCATGCCATGTCTCAGTTCATGTAAAAGTCTGAAATGGTAACCATAAACTATGTTGTACCTTCCTTCACAAGAAATGTAATTGATAATTTGGTAACTGACCTGATCTCAGGGGTAAGGTATGCTTATTATTCTAATGCCATTTTTTTCCTCTACAGGATGCTCATTTGGTTGGAAGAAGGTTTTCTTGGCAATTTGACCCAATGGCTTTTCTTCTTTGCTCCAGGGTAGTCCAAGTGGAAGACTGGTAACCCTACTGATAAAATCTGGGGTGATTTCCATGGTGAGACCCCTGGAAGTAACAATGGCATGGGTCTTTGAGTGGGGTGCCAAGGAAAGGGCAAACTCCTGAGTCACTTCATCATACCCTCGAAGTTTCTATAAAAATGGTATCCAATTGCCTCTAGTAAAAATGGCTACCACCTCGGGATGTTCATAGAGCCTGGTTGAATTTAGGGGTTCCTTCCTCATGAATCCCCTTTTAATTATGTTTATACTCTTTTGGTATACCTCAGGTGGAGAAGGAGACAACAATTTTTTGCAAAAACAAGAAACAGAGAAAAAACTGTGTTTTTTCGTTTAAAAAACAGGCATATTTTTTTAATGCAATTTATCTTCTTTTCAGGCTTAATTCTTCCCTAAAATTGCATCTCCTTATATATGTGAATACCCAAGGTGGAGAAGGAGACAACAATTCTTTTCAAAAACAGAGAAAAAAACTGTGTTTTTCTTTAAGAAACAGACAGACGTTTTAATGCAATTTCTCTTCTTTTTCAGGCTTAATCCTTCCTTAAAATTGCATCACTCCTTGTATATATGAATATGCAAGGTGGGTTTTTACCGAGCCTACCTCTTCAAGTCCGAATTTGAACGAAAACCCCGTGTTTTATTTTGTAAAATTGCTTACTGGCCCTCTTGTAGAAATGGTTGGGGGTTCTCCTGTAGAACTGGTTACGATTCCTATAGAACCCGATAATGATCCTGTAGAACCCGATAGGAGGAGGAGTTCTAAAAACAACAGAGAGCAATGGTTTTTAGGCTATGGAGGTGGTATGGAGCTTGCTGTAGTCGCAGGGACAATGATAAAATGGAAACAAAGGTGGTGAATAAGTTCAAGGAGTACTTTTGTTTACTTGAGATATTTTTGGCGATGATGTGAGGTGGAAAAAAGGTTATGTTGCCATTATTCAGACCGTTGGTCCCCACTACTGTGTCATCATGAGTTTTCATGCCTTCTGCCCACAATCACTTCCCATCATTCGCGTTGGAGTTTAAACACCACCACTATCTATCCTTTTGGATTTTTCTGTGAGTTGATTAGGCACACGTGTGTGGGATCTCTGGATGAGCGCAGTCGAATTGGATGAGGGTGGCCAGTTAACTGGCCACATTTCCGGTTTAATCCCAACCATTCCATTCGTTCTTGCAGTTTTTGAATTATATAGATGTAATAGAGGAGAGGGTTAGACACTTACCTGTAGGTCAAATGCTCATGCTACGGTGTTGCTAGGTTCTGTTGCTACTACATGCTCAGATTTCAGTGTTGCATGCCTGTATCCCTTCTGCTATATGGTTTTTGCTTCTTGATATGTGCTCGGTTGCTTTGTACAGGTGCCCTTTAACTAAATCTTGCTTCTGACATCCTTTGCATTTCTGTGGCTACGCCTATTTTGCTGTTGGAGCTTGATTTTAAGGGGATCATCTACTACAGGAAATCTTACAAGAGCTCCTGTAGCTGCTTCTCCCTCTAAAATGTTTAGCTGATGCTTGTGCTAGGAGCTGTGAGGATGCTACTAGGGATTTTGATAGTAATGGAGAGGGATTTGGTAAGTTGTAGGTGAGTTGCTAAGGTGCTGTTCTTTTTATTTCCTTTATTTAAAATAAAATAAAATTGGTTTCTATGTTTTTTCTGCAGGAAGGAAAGAAATCAATGGAAATGAGGTGGTGCAGGTGTGAGATGGAGGGTTAGGATAGTGGATAGTTGTAGGATGGCCTACAAGCTCTTTATGAAAATTCCCATCTCTTCAACTATTTTGTAAACTTCATTTCAAGCTCTCTGTGATTTTTATAGGAGCCTCCTGTAGAACACACAGGGCTTCCTGTAGGATCCACAGTCTTCAGAAAAAACATAGAGAGGTGGAGAAAAAAATCAGAAAAGATGGAGAAGAGTATAGAGGATGTGTAATAGGCTCTGTGGCATGTCCCCTTGCTTCCTGTGGTCCATATGTAACCTGCAATGCATTTTAAAAGTTAACTCCTCTTCCTTTTTTCTCAGGTTTTTTTTTTTTTTGAAAGACAACTAGTGCGCCTCTAGGAGGTTTTCACCGTATTTGCCTGCCTTGGGTGCCTCCAAGGGAGGTTTTCACCCAGGGATCTTATTCTTTCTCTTTTTCATTTTGTTTTTGTCATCACTAGGCCATCTCAAAAGAGGTTTTCAACCCAATGATGGGACTCAAGCGCCTCATAGAAGTTTTCACCTGAGTCATTATTTATTTTTTTATTTTTTTTATTATTTTTATTTTATTTATTTTATTTTTTTTTCCAGTGAGTGGGTGGAGTGGAGGCTGAGACTTGCTCCACTACCAACATTGTTTTATTCATATCTTCAATGAACTCTCACTTGGAGAGGGGCTTCTTGTAAATTTTCAACCTATGCCCATTGATAAGCATGGGGATGGCTTCCTCATCAATGGTCCTGATGAGAACTGAACCATTGTTATTGCATTTCTCTACAGTTTAGGGTCCCAACCATCTTGTCCTTAGCTTTCCCTTGAAATATTTGTACCTTGAGTCATAGAGCAACGCCCAATCACCTTCTTGGAATTGATTCTCCTTGATATTTCTGTCATGCCATATCTTCCTCTGAAGCTGGATTACCTCTGTGTGAAGAAGGACATGTAATCTTTGTTCATCCAATCCATTGAGCTAGAGGAGCCTTTCCCTTTATGCATGATTGAGACCTAGGTCCAGCTGAGCTGCCATCCTTAGCATATTGTATTCAAATTGTATTGATAGCAAAGCCTTTTCCCATAGACCAGTTCATAGGGTGTGAACCCTGTGGTGGTCTTCCATGTGGTGTTGTAGGCCCAGGTGGCCTCAACTAGTTTTTCTGCCCAATATTTTCTGCTACTACTCACTACCTTGGTCATAATTCCCTCTAAAGCTCGGTTAATGACTTCCACCTACCCATTGGCTTGTGGATGGTAAGGGGTGTAAGTCTTGTGCTAGATTTTATGATGTGTGAGTAGGTCTTCAATCAAATTGGAAGTGAATTGACTACCTTGACTTGTAACCAGTTCTCTTGGATACACGAACTTATAGAATATGTTCTCTCTCAAGAACTCAGCTACTTTTTCTTCTGTTGCTCCCTTGATTGCCTCTGTCTCTGCCCATTTTGTCAGATAATCAGTGCACACAATGATGTATTGTTTCTGGTTTGAAGGAGGGTTCATAGGACCCACAAAGTCCATGCCCCACTTCTCAAATGGCTGAAGAGTCACTTGAGGTTGCATGGGCATCTAATCCTTCGGAGTAGGTTTCCCCATCCTTTGGCACTGATCACATTGGCTGATATATCTCTTCACATCTTGATTAAGAGTGGGCCAATAGTAACATGCTTGCAGAATTTTTAAGGAAGTCCTTTTTGCTGCAAAATGGCCTCCACAAGGCCCATCATGACAGGTCAGGAGAATGTCAAAAACTTCCTCCTCCCTGACACATCTTCTCAAAATCCATCTGAGCCAAGTTTGAGGAGATTGCCCCTAATTCAGGTGAAAGGGGCGCTTTTCCTCACGATCTTGCTCCTCTTTGGAGGACAAGTGTGGTGGGAGCTGTGATGAAACCAAGTAATTTTCTATATCAACAAACCGTGGAGAGAGTACTGAGATAGAAAATAGGTGTTCATCTGGCATTTGATCATCCACCATTCCTTCCTCACCTGCAGGCAAATTTACTCTAGAAAAAAAGTTAGCAACAACATTTTCCTTACCAGGCTTATCAACAATGGTTAAATCAAACTACTGCAATAAAAGAAACCACCTAATAATGCGAGCATTTACATCTGCTTTGTTCATTAGATACCTCATTGCAGCATGATCAGTGTGTACAAAGGTTTGATAGCTTGTGATGTTATGTCTAAATTTATTCAAGGAATTTACTACAGCTAGGAGTTCCTTCTCAGTTACCGTGTAGTTTAACTCTGCCTTTGAAATTTTTTTACTTATAAAGTATATGGCATAAGGTAACGTTTCATCAACTTTCCCTAAGGCTGCTCCTATTTCTTTGTTTGAGGCATTTGTGTGAATGTGGAAAGGTAGGGCCTAGTTTGGGCCTCTCAAAATTGGGGCATTCACAAGTTTACTTTTCAAGGTGTCTAGGGCTTCTTGACAGTTGTCAATCCATATGAACTTGACATGTTTTCCCTAAAGACCAAACAATGGAGAGGCCAACTTACTGAAATATTTAATGAATCTTTTGTAATATCTAGCTAAACCTAGGAAACTTCGGACATCTCTCACCTTTTGAGGAGGTGGGACCCTTTGGATGATGGCAATTTTGTTGGGGTCTACCTGCAACCCTTGTTGAGATATTGCATGACCTAGGACGGTCCCTTCAGTCATCAAGAATTCAAATTTTTCCAGACTAAGGGACAGGTTCATTTCAATACACTTTTCCAAAAGTTTCCCTAGGTTAGATAAAGCATCCTGGAAGTTAGAACCATGAGGAGTAAAATCATCCATATATGTTTCCACTACATCATGAACTAGTTTAGAAAATACACTCAATACTGCTCTCTAGAAAGTGGCAAGAGCATTGCACAACCCAAAAGGAAGGACCTAATATGCAAAGGTACCCCAAGGACAAATGAAAGTGGTCTTATCTTGGTCTTCTAGGCTGATTTGGAACTGATTGTACCCGTTGAACCCATCTCGGAAGGAGAAAAACTTTTTCCCTGCGAGACCATCTAACACTTGATCTATGAAAGGCAAAGGAAAATGGTCCTTTTTGGTGGCCTTGTTCAGTTCCTGATAATCGACACAGATTCTCCACTTACCATTTTTCTTTGGCACTAGCACCAAAGGAGAGACCCATTCACCATTGGAGATGGGGTAGATGAATCATGCATCCAGTAAATTTTTCAATTCTTCCTTTACAATGTCTTTAAGGGCTAGATTCATCCTCCTTTGAGGCTGCCTGACTGGTTTTCAATATTCCTTTATGTAAATGTGATGAGTACAAACTGAAGGGCGCACTCCCTTCATCTCCTTATAGGTCCAGGCGAAGGCATCTAAATGTTTTCTCAATAGGCTACTCAGTTCCTTCTCCTTGGAGGTGGATAGGGATGAGTTGATTTTCAAGGTTCTTTTAGGGCCAAAATATATATTCTTAACACGGAGAGAGGTTAGGTTAGCCACACAGAGATCAGCTAAGGCATTGTCTTGGGTTTCTTTCACTAAATCTTCCAACGGAAAAATATTGGGGGGTGGATTCTGAATTAAATGTTCAATGATATCATCCTCATCCTGTGATTCCCCCCCATGGTAGTTTCTATTACACACAATGGTGTAGAATAGACTTCATCCTCATCGTCCTCCTCCAACCAGAGAGGTAGACCATATTCTAGCGAAGGTTGGGCAGGAGGGTATAGGATTAGTTGCTTGGACATATGCCCATTCTTGATTGTCATGTTCCCAGCTTGACAGCTGATGTAGGCATCTGTAGTAGCCAACCAGGTCTTCCCAGGATGAGAGGATACCCAGTGAGATTTGCCTTCGGCTGGAGAACTATGAAATCAGCAGGGTACTCCCAAGAATCAATGGAGATCATCACATCTTCCACAATCCCTTCAGGGGTCATGGTGGAGCGGTCTGCTAGCTACAGTACTGTTGTGGTCTTTCTCAGGGAGCCTTGGAGGTTGAGCTTGAGAATGGTGTCCTTTGTCATCAAATTAATGGCAGCCCCCAAGTCAATCAGGGTATGGGGGATGATGGTGCCATTGATGTGGACATCAACTACCGGGCTTCCAGGGTCTAGATACTTCAGACAAGTTACCTGCCCCAACATTATGTCAGATAGTTGTCCTGTGACATTGATGGTTGGGGCATCTCTCTTACACCTGCCTAGATGCCTGAAGCACTTCTCTTTGATCATCTTGTTGTATATGGGCACATCCTTTATGGCTTGGAGAAGTGGTATCTTTACACATTATTGTTTCAATTCTCCCAGAAGTTTAGTTTCTTCTGGGGTAGGCTGTGTTGTTTCGGATAATATCTCAGGAAAGGGTGGAATTGCTTTTGGTTCACTTTCTTCTTTATCTTCCTCATCCTCCTTAAGGGGAGGCTGGCTATCTGGGAGAACCTTCCCATATCGCAGGTTAATCTCCTAGATCTCCACAACGTAGGTTGGGCATGAAGGTTCCCCACTATATACTTGTTGAGCCTGTCTATTTTTCGGGTTTGGGTTCGGTTGAGTAGGCATTTGGGGTTGCATTGGTGGGGCAAGAGGCAATGGTTGAGGTTGAGCAGTTGGTGGAGGCAAAAGAGAGGGAGGAGAGTTGTACTGGGGCCTCTACTCCTGTTGAGATGCATTCCACTGAGGCTGTGGCTGAGCATAGGAGTGAAATCAATGAGTGGCTGGTTGAGCATGATATTGAGATGGGTATGACCAAGGAGGAGGTGTGGACTAGGAAGGGTGAGAAGGGGGACCCCAAGAAGGTATGGAAGTGGCTTGATTGGGGTTGTAGTATGCCTGGGATGTCCCTTTCATTCCCTGTTGGTAAGGTCTAGGTCCATGTGGTATCCTTTGGTTCATGAAATAAAGTGGTTTAGTGGCTCCTTCGGCCCCTTGGTATACAGCTTTAAGTCCAGGCAAGTAAGGGCACTTTTTTGTAGAATGATCTTCTTCACAGACTGAACAAAATTCTATAGAGTTTAATGGACATTCATTCCTAGGATGCCTTCTAGTGCACCTAGGACAAAAAATGTCCAAAGCCCTCTCTGCTTCCTCTTGTTTCCTTTTGTTATGCAAGGTATCCATTTGCATGCAAGAGTCTGCAACATCTCACTCTTGAAATCTTCCAGCATGTTTCCAAGTTCACCTTTGAGGGATGAACTGGCTGAGGAGGTACTGGCTATGGGTTGACTCCCCCCTACCTCTCTTTCTGGCTGCCCTAGAATGGTTTCTAAAAATAGTATTTATGTCTTCATAAGGTAGTTGGTAGATGTCTCCCCCAGCCAGTAAATGGAGGGTGTCTAGAAGGTCTTCCAGAATTCCCCTGAGTAGGACCAACTTCAGAGATTTGGGGTCAAGTGTGCACCTGGCCTTTTTATAATTGAGCTAGAACCTCTCTTCATAATCTTCCAAGGATTCATCACTTCCCATGGTCATTCAGAAGATTTCTTCCTTGGTATCTTTTGATCTACAGTAGTTCCAATATTTGTTATTAAAGGCTTGCTGCATCTGAGCCCAAGTTGTGATGTTGTTGCTAGGTAACCCCATGAACCGGCGCAATGCTGCATCCTTGAGGGTAGAAGGGAACACTTTCAGCTTCTGCTCATCTTCTGCATAGTCATAGGTTCGACAGATGACAACAAACTCAAACAAGAAGGTGTCAGGTTCTTCTGTAGTCAATCCATGGAAGTGAGGTAGGGCTGAAGGGCTTATGTTCTTCATTCTAGTGTCCCCATTGGTCTCTTGGATGGGAAAAGTACCCTCTACTCTTTCTCCATTCCCCCTAACATTTCTGGTTTTAGCCATTGTCTTAGGAGGGATGGTTTCTTTCTCTTTTTCTCTTATTGGTTCTTCAAATATCTCTAGTTGTTCACCTAAAAGTTCTTCTGGATCACTGCCACTGAAGAAGAGAGAAGGGTGGCTTTGTGATGTGGTGGGGGTGTTGGGTAGGAATTTCCCTGAATTATCTCTGTTCCTACGAGGCATGAAAGGGAATCTCTTTTTTTTGGGTGATATTTTGTTTTTTTTTTTGCTTGTACCTGCAAAACTGAAATTTATTGAACAAACAAATTGCAACTATTGAAATGAACTTGTTGAAAGGAAATTGCAGAACTAAACTGAAAGCAAGGAAATGAATAATCTACTTTTGCTGAAATGGAAATTGCAGAATTGAAATGAAAGAAAGGAAATGCAGGAATTGAAAGGAACAACTACTCAAATTTTGCTGAAATGAACTACTTAGTAGAATGTTGCAGTAGAAAATAGAAGAAAGGCAGTAATCAAAAAATAATTTGACGCTTCCCCGAAAACTGCGCCAAAAAATGGTGAGAACCAGTATTGCAACAATAATGCTACAACTCCTGTGGCTTCCTACTTTACTTTTATCAACCCGGTAGTTCGTAACAAACTTGGAAGCGATGGTGCTGTATGCACAAGTACTAGTTCTTATTGCAGGCTGTCACTTGGTCAATTGGCGCAAGATCACTAGGAGCTCAAGCCAAATTATATGAATTCCAGAAGAAGCTTTAAATATGATGAAAGAAAGGAAAGCTTACTCTGCAGAGGCTATTCTACTTGTAGAAAGAGAAAGAAGACTGGAATGTAAAGCAACACCTAGCAAACCCTAATTTACCAACTACCCCTACTTTTGCATAAAAAGAGATGAGAACCTATGAAATAAATTCCATTACCTATTGAGGAAGTAAAATAAACCTATTCAAGCTATTTCTGGAAGGAAATGAGGAGAAATTGTCTTTTTTGGATTTTTATGTATTATATGTGAAATTATTGTGCATGTAATTCATTCGTTTGTGGATGTGGCAGTGATTAGGTGGCGATGGAGTGCGACCTTGGGATTTGCAGAGGTTTAGGAAGGTGTGGAGGGGTCCTAAGAGGCCTCTAGAAACCTTCTGGAGGCTTTCCCTGCAATCAGACTTCAAAAAGTCACTCATAGGAAATTCTACATGAGGCTGCAGGGGCTCTATAGGAGGTTCTACAGGAGGATCTACAGGAGGATGCCAAGGGCTATTTTAGAGGTCTTAAAGGTGGAAAAATGGTGGAAAATGGTAGCTTAATACTAGAGGGATGAGTTGAAGTGTTTGTAGTTCATCAAGGATGGTTAAGAAAGAAAATGATGGTTGGATTTGTTCAAGAGACGAGAGGAAAGCTTATGAGAAAAGTGCAGATATTAGGGCAGATTTGTAAAGGGTTGTGTATGACCTGTGAAAAATGTAGCAAAGGATATGGTGATGGCTAATTTATTGACTTATCATGAGTAGAGATGTATTGTAAGGGAGCTGCAAATCAAAACACTGAAACTGAGCAAGAAAAGAACTAGCTGCACCAAAAAAACAGAACTATATCTCATGTTAACCTAAATTCTGACCTAGGAAAATGAAATGTTGAACAATGATATATAGAAAGCATGGTAAGATGTTTATTTCAGAAACATAAATGAGTATGTCAAAATGGAGTAGAAGCATACATTAACCTCTGAATCAAACCGTGACACTAGAAATTGCATGGAGGAAGCAAAACTGTGTTTTTATGACAGCAAGAGTGTCTTGACCTTAGCTCATGATCTCAAAGGGAAGAAAGGAGGTCAAGGCTCTATTGATGGTCTTTTTGTATCTTTTCCAATCACTATTTAACCTACTTGAGCAACCTAAAATGGAAACATCTATGGAAATCACTAGAATCAACCTATTCTAACCAAGAGAAAAGAAAATCTATCTAACAACACTAATTCATGAACTGAAGCAAAACATATAAATACAAACTAGAGGTGCTGGGAAGCTTGGGTTGGGCCCTAACCCAAGAGCTTCATCCCCCTAGAAGAACTAAGTTATGGCTTAGAAAATATTTCATCTCCATCATCAAAATAATAGTCACATTACATGAAACTGTTCACAAAAGTAAGCTCAAAAACGAGCTGAGCAAGAGTTGCAACAAAAGTGCGAAAATTTTGACTAACATCTAACTAACCTACTAAGGCCATAAGCTCCCTATTTATACAATTGGAGCCCCAACAACTCTCCTAAATTCAAGGAGGCTTGGCTCCCAAGGCTAGAGATAGACAACAATTCTTCTTCACTAGCTCGGCTGCCCTTTTGATGCATTGATGTGGCTGCTTGTGCTCCGAGCCTTCTAAAGGAGGATTTGAAGTAGGAGGTCAAAAATGAGGGGGACACCCTCCTACAAATCCTCTCCCTTGTTTTCCTTGAATATTCGCTGCCAAATGCTCATTAAACCTTTGAATTTGTCTCATAATTGACTAAAAGTCTGCATAAAGCACACATTAGACTTCATGGCATAATGACTAACCCAATTCACTCTATTAGCATAAATATAATAAAAAAACATGCAATAAAATAATAGGAATGGTGGATTAAACTGAGTTAGGAGGAAAAATGAGCCCATATAATTACCCATTTATGGGGCTTATTAGTATGCAAAAGAAAATTTTGATGTTCAGGAATGACTGATCTACCAGACCAGTGCTATTGTTTTACTGTTGTTTGTCAATGATGTATTCTTAGATTTGAAATTAGAACTGAATGTATAACGAAATTGAGTCTGATTGATTGATTGATTGAGAAAGAAGGGTGATCCTTGTTGCTGTCTGTTTAGAACTCTGTAATATGATAGTAGATCTTCAGAATGTCACTGATTGGTATAGTTTGTGGTTCAGAGGTTTTATGTGTTGGGTTGTGTTATATTCATTCCATGACTAGCCCACGTAGTTAACCGGGGGGTTAGAGGGGGGGCAAAGCCCCCCCTTTGTTGTGTTGATTGTGTACTGGGGGGGGGTCACAGGGGGTTTGAGGGGTACCCGTAACCCCACTTTATGGGGTCCGGGGCAGCGCCCCAGAAAATTTTGGTTTTGGACCCTATGTTAGGTTGGGTGGACACACCTATGGTTTTGTGCATGATTTTCACACATGTTTTTTGGAAGCAATGGTTTTTTGGTCCATGGTTTTGGACGCAATGGTTTTCGGTCCATGGTATTGGATGCTTCGACATGTATAAATATGTATTAAAGTCAAGCTGGTAGTCCCAGTTTTGGGATTCAGGGGAAAATCTCTGTGTATATGTGTTTTATGTGTTATTCTCTCGCATTGTTTATTTTCTGTGTTTTAGAATTTGTATGCAGGTAATTTCTGTACGGGGTTAAAACCTACATTTAGTATCAGAGGTGTTTTGGCTTCAAGGGGACGCCTTTGTTGCTGAGGGGTTTCACTTGGGCCTGTGGTAGACCCTATTCAGTGGGAGATTTGCGAGATCGATTCTGATGGTGAAAGAAGATGGCGAGCAGTGGAAAGATAGAGATCGGGAAATTTAATGGTCAGAGTTTTGAGTTGTGGAAACTCGATATGGAGGATTTGTTGGTGGATAAAGATCAGCAGATCACGATAGATCCAAGTACTAAACCAACGAGAGTGTCCGATGAAGAATGGAAGAAGTTGGATCGGAAGGCAAAGAGCATAATACGATTGTGTGTCTCAAATTCAGTATTGATGAATGTATCAGGGGAAGCTACGAAAAAGGCTTTGTGGGAAATGTTAGGGAATTTGTGCCAATCTAAGTCTTTGGTGAATAAATTGTTCCTGCAGAAAAAGTTGTATAACCTAAGGATGAAAGATGGAGACTTGATGACAGAGCATATGAATGCATTTAATACTGTGGTAAGTCAGTTAGAATTTGTTAATATTAAAATTTCAGATGAAGATAAGTGCATCAGTTTGTTGTGTTCTCTAACAGATTCGTGGGATAGTGGGATAGTTTGGTTATTGCAATAGGTAGCAATGCAACTGCCTTGCAGTTTGATGAAATAGTCTCATCTTTGCTGACGGAGGAGATGAGACAGAAAAATATGGAGAGCCAAAATGGTGATGCCTTGTCTATATGAGGACGGTCCCAAAACAGAAACAAAAATAAGTCATCGAGTGGGAGATCTATATCTAGAGGGAGATTTAAATCTCCAGGAAAACTTGTAAAGGTAGTGTGCTGGAAATGCGAAAAGGAAGGGCACTACAAAAGGAAATGTAAATCTAAAGCTCCTGATAAAGGAAAGGGATCTAATGATGCTCCTTCTAAAGAGGCGAAAACCACCTCAGATGAAGGTGTTATGCTCTTAACCTGCAAATGATACCCAAATACAGAATATGCGAAGAAAAGATACCCAGAACACAGAATATGCGAAGAAAAGATACCCATAACACATAATAGCAATGATTTTATTATTCAGAGAGTAATGTTCACTTGCCTCTTCGAGGGGGCAACCTCCAATAGAGCAGAGCTCGATTACAAAATAAGACACAATGCTCCTCGTAGGGAGTCTCTATCCTTTATATATGACTCATACATGCAATACCACGGGCCAATACCGTGGTATTAATAATACCATCTATCTAATACTGCGACCCATTTGCAACTAACTGTGGTTCCATTATTAATTGCGGATTAACCACTTAAAATTATTAATATGGGCTTTATTGACTCTTGACTATGACGTGGTCCCATTACATAGATAAGGGGGTTAAGGTGGGACCCTAACATGCCCACCCCCTTAAGACTAGCCTTGTCCTCAAGGCTGAAGCTGCAGAAACTACTGCAGAATAGTGGATATCTCCCAAGTTGCATCTTCTGGAGAGGCGTCTTTCCATTTGAATAGGACTTCCTTAATCATGCGGTCGCGCAGTTGCTTGACTCATGTGTCGAGGACCTGTTCTGGTTGAAGCCAGATGGACCCTTCTTCGTCCAATTCCGGTAGACTAGTCTGAATTCTGCAATTGTTCCCAATCACTTTCTTGAGGCATGAGACATGAAAAACTGGATGGACTTTCGCAGTAGGTGGCAAAGGAAACTTGTAGGCCACTTCTCCAATGCGCTGAAGTACTTGATATGGTCCGTAGAATTTGGGAGAGAGTTTCTGACACCCCTTGTCTTTGAGTGATGTTTTCTTATATGGTTGGAGCCGTAAAAAGACCTGATCCCCTGCTTGAAATTGGCACTCTGAGCGATGCTGGTCTACCTGTTGCTTCATGCGGTTTTGAGCTTGATGAAGATTATCTCGAAGATGGGCGAGCATGGTTGCACGGTGTTGTAGGAGTTGATCCACTGCTTGTACTTTTGAGCATCCCTTGAGATACGAAGTAGGTGAAGGCGGGAGTTAACCATATACTGCTTCATAGGGAGTCATTTTGGTGGTGGCATGATAGTTGGTGTTATACCACCATTCAGCCAGAGGTAGCCACTGTACCCAAAGGTGTTGCTTTTCTGAAGTGAAACACCTAAGGTAGGTTTATAGACATTTGTTGACGGCTTCGGTTTGACCACCTGTTTGCGGATGATAGGAAGTACTGAGTTTTAGTTGAGTGCCTTATATTCTGAAGAGTTCCTGCCAAAAATTGTTGGTGAAGATCGGGTCGCGGTCCGACACAATAGAAGTGGGCGTGCCATGCAATTTGAAGATTTGATCCACGAAAGATTGAGCAACCAAAGTTGGTGTAAACGGGTGGGGAAGAGCACAGAAATGAGCATACTTCGACAATCGGTCCACAACCACCATGATGACTGACTTGTTCCCTAACTTTGGAAGACCTGTATGAAATCCATAGAAACCTCCGTCCAAATTGATGCCGGAATGGGCAATGGTTGTAATGTGCCTGGTGTGTTGATGGTTTCCCCTTTGTGGCGTTGACAAACATCGCATTCTGCTACGAAGGTTAGGATGTCCTTTTTCATGCCTGTCCAAAAAAATGATCTTCTAGTGCGAGCATACGTCTTTTGAAAGCCCGAATGTCCTGTAATGGGAGATGAGTGCAATTCTGCCAAAATGCGACTTTTGAGGGTGGATGTTGGCGATATTACGACTCTGTCCTTGTAGCGAATAATATCATCCTGACACGAGTAGCCCTTGGTGGAATTTGGATCTACCTGCAATTGAGAAATGAGTTGGGAGAGCCCGGGGTGTGAAAACCATTCCCTGCGAGCTTCTTCAATCCATTCTGGAATGGGGAGGGAAATTGCTAGCAGGGTACTTTCCTCCTCAAATTGGTGAGATAATGCATCTGCTACACTATTGTCTTTCCCTCTCTTGTAAATGCTCTCATAATCATATCCCAGAATTTTGGCTAGCCATTTATTTTGTTGTGGGGAGGATAGGCGTTGCTCCAAAAAATATTTAAGACTGTGAAGATCTCTGAGGATTTGGAAACGTCGCCCCAATAAGTAAGGTCGCCAGGTGTCGACTGCATGTAATATGGCCATCATTTCCTTCTCGTAGGTAGATTGGCCCAGATTCCTCCCACTGAGTTTTTGGCTTGTGAAGGCCAACGGTCGCCCTTCCTGCATTAAGACTGCCCCAATACCTGTACCCGAAGCATCACATTCAATACAAAAGATTTGGTGAAGTCAGGTAGTGCTAAAACTGGAGTGAAACACATGGCATTTTTTAGAGCTGTAAAGGCCTGTTGTGCTTCCTCATTCCAGAAGAATGAATTTTTCTTTAGGAGTTGGGTGAGGGGCTTCACTATGCGACCATAGTTGCGAACAAATTTACAATAATAGCCAGTGAGACCCAAAATCCTCGCAAGCTCTTCAAGGTCTTAGGTTGAGGCCATTCCTGCATTGCTTGGATCTTTTTGGGGTCCACCTTGACACCTTCATGCCCCACAATGTGGCCCAAATACTCTACTTCTGCCATGCCAAAAGAACACTTGGATATCTTGACAAATAATTTATGCTTGCAGAGCAGTTGCAAGAGTAGATCTACATGCTAAAGATGTGCGTCCCAAGTGCAACTATAGATGAGGATGTCATCGAAGAAGACAGGAACAAATTTCCTGAGATATGGTTTGAGAATGTGGTTCATAAGGTTCTAAAAAGTAGAGGGGGAATTACAAAGACCAAATGGCATCACCAGGAATTCATAGTGGCCTTCATGAGTTCTGAAAGCAGTCTTGGGGATGTTGAATTCCTTCATGTGAATTTGGTGGTAGCCTGAGCGAAGACCCAGCTTCGTGAAAAATTGAGCCCCATTGAGTTCATCCAACAAATCATCAACCATCGGGATGGGAAATTTATCTTTGACTGTCACCTTATTGAGGGCCCTGAAGTCAGGACACATCCGCCACTCCCCATCTTTCTTGAGCACCATAACCACTGGGGATGAATAAGGACTAATGCTGGGACGAATGACACCCGCTTCCAAAAGTTCCTTGATGATTTTTTCTATTTCATTCTTTTGGGTGAACGGATATCTGTATGGGCGCACATTTGG